>JAIUZE010010337.1:0-36740 GCA_022085475.1 Heliosperma pusillum
CGTTTCGCATCCAAGACTCGGTCTTACACTAGACGGCGAGTACCCCAAATTCGGTAGATCAATTCACGAAAGAGGCGGAAAAGAGCTCAAGCCTCATAACAAGCGGTACGCTACATGCAAATAACACCACCTTGCAAGTACACAACATTTGACGGCCGGGTCGATCAACGCAATGCGTTCAACTCCCAACAACGTCGTCGTACGCCCACTAACACATGCATTTAAGCAGTAGGATACCTCCCCGTTCCGACATTCCAGCCTTACGAATGTGGAGGTAGCCAAGGGAATGAGAGTACAAAGCACAAGACAAAATAAGGCTCAAACCGTATCATTTGTAAAAACCGACTCAAAGTGGGACATACCAAAAACCGTCACAAAACATGTGAATAGGGAAATATATAAACTTAAGTATGATAAAAATGAATGAATACATGATACATAAGCATTAGAACAAGTTTGTGAAGCATAACGAATAAAAACATAGATCACCTCTCCAAAACAACATTGTTTGGAAACCAACAAAAACAAGGGTCCAGTTCAAACGGTCATAACTAGAGTTCTAGACATGCAAATGCAGAAATTCCAAATGGAGGTGATAGCTTATCCTCTTACGGTTCCAACGGGATGTCACACGCCCAAACCAAGTAAGTAACGAAGGAGATATGATCATTTTACGAAAAAAGGTCAGTACAGGAAAATTTCAGTCAGCAGCGAGTGACGCAGCCTGCGTCACCACGATGCAGCCTGCGTCCTATTCGGACAGGTACGAGTCACACAATCTCCACAATTTCACTAAGGCATAACACAAATATCATCTATCATCACAATTCATCAATTCTCATATCAATTATCAACTAACAACAACCATCATCAACAACACGATTCCTAAGATTACTAATCATATTCTAAATACGATTTCTAACATGGAAAACACATTAAAACACGTAAATGATATCGAGTAACCCTTCACCGTTACCTTTTCCACTATATAGTAATCTTTGTCGGGGTTAGAAAGTCTCCACCTAAACAAAGACGACAAAAGATGAATATAATTCACCTTTTGAGAAAGACGGATAAATTGAAAAGCGAGAAAGACGGTAATTTTATTACCAATACGGATAGAGGAAGATAAGAGGGGAAGAATAAGACGAACTTACGTGAATTTGAGCGAGAAACGAACGAACTATGACGAATCTAATGTTGGATGAAAATGGAGGCAAGGTTTTGGGATTTCTTAAGGAGGAAGAAAGAAATGAGTTGTGTTGAATGAATTAGGTTAGGGTTTGAGGGAGTATATGAAGGAGTAAGTCAACGAAAGTCAAAGACGACTCAAAAGTCAAGAAAAGTCAAAGACGGTTCAAGACGGGTTTTACTTGAAAACTCGCGGAAATTCCAAATACGAACTCGGAAATTCTAAATTCGACTCGGAAAATTAAATTTAGGATTAAAACTAAAATTCGCTGAAAAGTATCCGTAAAATATTTTTACTAGAAAAATAGGGTACATTTCCGGGTGTTACACTCCCAATAAGCATAAAGGGTCTCTCCCATTTCTAGCTCAATAGTAGTGATACGTTTCTTGGAGTGATTTTGTCTTGAATCCGGATAATACTTTTCAAGAAACGTTTTCTTCAAGCCCACCCACGTGGTAACGGAGTGAGCCGGGAGACAAAAGAGCCATTCTTTCGCGGCTTCTTGAAGAGAAAAAGGAAATGTCCTTAACTTGAATTGATCCTCGGTCACCCCTTGAGGAATAGCACCTTGGCAAATCATATGAAACTCGGCCAAGTGTCTATTAGGGTCATTTTCCACCATGCCATAGAATTTAGGTAAATTGTGGACGAAGAAACCTTTGAGCTCAAAGTTTACATCCCCCATGGGAGGATATGCAATACAAAGGGGTTGCTCCTCATAATTCCTTGCCCGAATCTCACCGATGTCCTATTATCCTCCGCCATATTAGGTGGGTAAAGGACGTTCAATGGATATGGTATCCTAGGTGGTGACTCAAACACTTCCTCCGGTTGTTCTTGAAAAGTATTACTTTCCAATTCCTCTTCACTAGGTTCCCTCCAAAAAGGTCTCGTATAAAGAGGATTTGAAAATAACCAATTTGATATGCTACTTGAAGATGGATCAATATCTTGGTCACCAATTCTCTCTTGTGACCTAGGCATAAACTAATGCTAAAACAACTCAACAACACAAATTAGTAACTTCAACACAAAGTAACCTATAAGCTAAGAAAAATTTGAAAAATAATCTAAAAAAAATTATATAACACTAACAAGAGTTTAAATTTAATATTTAGCTATATTGCTTTCATTGGCAACGGCGCCAAATTTGACGAGCTTAATTTTGCGTGTCATTAAATCCGCTAATTAGCTACGGTCAAATAACAATTTATATCTCCTAAACAAACACAAACTATCTTAAATAAAGGTAGTAAATGGTAAGAATAGGGTTGAACCCAAGAGAAGGCGGTATTAACTAAATTAACTACTCTAAACTCTTGCTAAAAACCAATTAACAAAACTAATTGCTAACTAATTACTCTAATCCCAAATTAAGACAAAAGCTTAAATTAATTACAAACTATGATATTAACAATGACAAAAACATGTAGGATAACATATTGGAGAAAGTTTGATTGGAAAAATTCATTAACAAATCCAAAATAACGAACAAAAACTAAAGATTCAGATATTCAAATATGGAGAAACTAACTTACCGAAATTTTCCCAAGTTCCCAACAATTAACACAGTAAAGACTCTTCCTTTCCTCTCTTCTCTAATTATCTAATACAAGTTTCCAAGAAATTAATCAACAAGGATTAAACCAACCAAGGATGACCCTTTACAACCCAATTTACAACCATTAAACCATGAGCCCAAATCAAAGATGCAAGCTTTATGAACAAAACCAAAGAAACAAGCTAGAATCATGTAATAAAACATTAAACCATGTTCTAATCACACAATAAACCAAATTTCACTCAAAAGATTCCAACTTTTAAACCAAAGTTACAATCTTCCCCGAGTCTTCCAATGCTAAAAGAAGAAGAGTGTCTGGATTCGAACTTGAGAAAATGGTAAAACATGAGAAAATGGTATCAAATAGAGAAGAAGAGGTTCAAAAAGTCTTACAATGCTAAAAGAAGAGAACTTGTTCCAATTACACTAAGAAATGGAAGATTAGCTACCCATAATCCAAGTATTACAACCCAAAATAAAGTTCAACCAAATTACAAGACAAAATGAAGAACCAAAAATTGAGAGAATTCTAATGTGTTTTGTTGTGGAAAAATGCATGCCTCTCTCTCTCTCTCTACAATCTGGCTCTTTTATACCCTTGGCTCCGGAAACCTAGGGCCTTAGAGAAATGGGCCTCAAAATGACAAGACGGAGAATGAAGGAACACCTGTCTCAGGCAGCGCCCACGGACGCTGGCAGCGTCGTGGGATGCCAGCAGCGTTCAGGCACGCTGGCAGCGTTTCATGCTGCCAGATTTTCCCCTTGGTTGATCGCCTTGACTTTCGTTGACCCCTTTGGACTTTAGTCTCGCCTTGACTTCTATTGACCCTTTGGACTTGCTTTTCTTGTATTGATAATTTGCTCCTAGCCCACTCCAATTGTCTGGTTTGGTCTCGGGTCTCGGGTTTGACTTTGACTTTTGTTGACTTCCGGGCTTCACTCTAAAATTTGACTTAAAAATACTAAATAACAACATAATTACAAGGACTATGGTTAGTATAAAACGATGCTAACGACCCGTAAAAAGTATAATAAACGAACCTAATAAATACTACTAGACACGACACATTTTGGTGTTGTCAGAAATGTGTATGGAATTCATGGTGCATCCAAAAACACAATTATATTTCCTGGTTGATCTTTAGAGAAATTTTGTAATTAAAGGATAAAATGTACAAGATTCAAATTAGTCAGGGTGATTGCTTCCTGCTGTGTAACAGTTGTCCATAAACTCCCAATAACTTATTTCAGTAGTGTGTATACACTGGAATGTTGATCAACAGGTTGCGCAGTCTGTTAAACATTAAGTTGCCTAAGGTAACTCTTTTAAGCAGGATTCATAATAAGCCTTGGTTGAATGCATGGGTACAAGAATTGTACTATGAAGTTGGCATCAAAGAAATTGTCTGAGTTAGAAGGGTTGCTTCTTAGCTCAGATTATGTAATGAAGGAGATTGTTGTCCAAATGAATATGCGAGCTAGTTTTTGGCTAACTTGTAACAAGACTAGTAAAGATAATAGTTGGATTAAAGCTTTATTTGTAAGATCTTTAGTAATCCATGTTGCAATAGTACCAAATAGATGGCATCATTATCTATTACTTCATGTCTTCGGGTAGTAACCCATGGTTCTCATATAGTTTTATGTCTTCGGGTAGAACTTTTTCATATACTCGCTTTTTATTTGTTACGTGTTAGTATATACGCTCTCCATTCATATCTAAACCCACATATTGTTTTTTGTACACATGCCAATGCAACTTTTGCATGTTTAATATATTTAATCACACATTATAGAAAGAATTATGAAAATTTGATATTCCTATTATTCTCATAAAGATAAATTATTTTACATTAATATATTTTCCCTTATGAATAGTGAAAAAATAAACTCCGCTACTTAATATTGTCAAAAATAGTAAAAAAAAAAAATGTGTTTGGAGTTGAATTGATAGAATATTTTTTTGAAACTTTCATTGTTTATTAGTGACTTTGGTGTTAAAAAACTACTTTTTTTTTATTATTTTAAACATGTTATCATCTCAAAAGTAGTAAGGACGTGTTCACGAAATAAACTATATACATAACTTAAGTTACACATATAGAATTCAAAGAAAGGTAGAAAATATCAAATAAAACGATGTTACAAGTAAAATATTGAATTGTCATAAAATAAACATAATAAGATCACATTTATTAATTATTAAATTATTTAACTCCACTTTTACTGTGTTATTGTTACCACTTTCTTTGTATAAAAACAGTTTTACATTTTGGCAATAAGCGCATAAAATATCATCTCCAAAATCACCAAAGGGTTAAGTCTAAATATGTCACCTTCATCATATCAATTTTTTATATCTCTAGCGCTCGTAACTTTACTGAATTACAGAAATGTCTCTTGCATTAGTAAGTCAGATTTTCCACAAAATTTTATTTTTGGTGCAGGTTCTTCTGCTTACCAGGTATCTACTTACTGATTACTCAACATAATTCTATTTGTATTACCTTTATTTAAATATAGCTCCTTATAAGAAAATGTGTTGAAATAAAAATAACATAAGGAATTATTTTGTTAAATTGTTACGATTTTTTTTTTCTTAAATTAATTTCCGTATAAGAGTTATATAAAGAATCTTGTGTGATTCGTCACTTTGTATTAGTAAAAACATTATTTGAACTATTGTAAAATTACTAATGAATTATCGGAAGTTACTCATAATAAAATAAGAGTTGTCCTACAAACATATATTTTATAACCATTAAGGCGTAAAATAAAAATATTGAAAACTTGTTCATGAAAAAATCTTTAGATGATTAGATTTCAGCTAGTAAGACATTTTTGTACTTTTTTTCTATTAAAAAATATAGTCTTGCAGTTTTAGTTATATATCTAATAAATTTTCCAAAACGTATTCATTATTCTATTAAACTCGGCAATCTATGACATGCATTTTCTAAGGTATGCATTATCTGAAAACTATCTCAGGATTCAATAATTTCTATGTCTTAAAAATAGTTAATTTGACCATTGTTTTATTGTCAAATGACTTATTTTCACAAGGGCCTTTTGTTATCTCGTATAAAGTCAATAGCATACGGGAAGGATGATACAAAATTAGGAACTATCGTACACAACTCTTTTGTCTTAGCCTAACTATTAGGTTAAGACAACTTTTCTATTCAACGATTATTCTTAAGCTTATTAATTATGTTTACTTCAGATTGAAGGAGCAGCCAATATAGATGGAAAAGGGCCAAACAATTGGGATTATTACACTCACAAATATCCAGGTAATTTTCTCTTCATCATGCTTGACTCTAAGGAAAACAATTGAACGATTATAAATCGTACATTTCAAATTTTGATTTGATATTACTATTTAATTTCATTATTAAAATAGAATGTATGCCTTATGTTAATATAGCGACAACTACTTGGGATGGTTCCAATGGAGATGTGAGTGCTGATTTTTATCATCATTACAAGGTAAGATTAATCATGAATGAGCCACATATTCAACATATATTTCAATTTAAATGCTCTAAGAAATTTCATGTTTGACTACCTATATATTTTTAATTTATAAAGTAAAAAAAATACGTATTGTTCTTGCAAGTGATTGATATTACAGTTTATATATAATACATATAACGAATTTTATTACGAGTAATATTATTGTCCAATATAATAAATGTCACCAAAAAACTGTAAACCCCAATGGTCCATATCCTTAAGTTAAAGTATTTTTTTTGTTTTAATATAAATAACCTTCCGAATACAAATGTAATAATCTTACTAATTTATAATTTTTAAAGTATTGATGACTATACAATATCTTCTATAATGACTATTATAAGAATATAACATGCTTTTTTATCTTTATGAGATACTCAACTATAAAAAGTAAGTCTTTTATATTTATTTTTTGTTGTCGCTTCAGATAAGTTATTAACTATATTTTTGTTATCTCATATTTCAGAAGGACATAAGGTTGATGAAAAAGATCGGTTTGACTCACTTCCGATTTTCTATATCATGGTCAAGAATATTACCAAGTAAGAAAATATAATTTTAGAAGGCTCCATAAATTGTAAAAAAATTATCATAAATTTTAGAAGGCTTCTTAACAAATAGTTCCCACCATTTTTGACCTACAAGCACATTGTCTTTAAATTTACTTCTCCTTCAGTTTTTATTCATTTAGTACGTGTGCCAATGTGCTTTTTTTTTTTCACGCTTGAAACCCCTCTCTCTCCTACAAGCGCTGGCTTTAGCTTGAAAAAAATATGCCTCAACGAAGCCTGCCATGAAAAAGAAAACTACATGATTTTTTTTAAGTAGTATATATTTTATGAAAAGATGATATTTGGTTACGAAATAATATTGAAATCTTTCTATAGCTGATGTAGCAAAACTTTTTTTTTTAACATTGCAGAAGGAACTAAAGGTGGAGGTGTCAATCGATTAGGGATCGAATTTTATAACAATGTCATTGATGAGCTATTAGCCAATGGTTAGAAATCTTAATGTCCTATTTTATGGTTATATTATAGTTTGCATATTTTTTTTTAAAAGATTGAAATGATTTCCTTTTTATTTTGCAGATATACAACCTTTTGTTACTCTTTTTCATTGGGATGTTCCACGCGCACTTGAAAAGGAATATGGTAGCTTTTTGAGCAATAAGATCGTGTAAGTTGCTTTCTTGAAAGAATTATTTTGCTTGAAAGAATTACTTGCTTGAAATGTATTACAAGTGTTTTTTAATACAAATTTAACTGATGATTTCATTAAGATATATCTTCTTAAAACCGTATTTTTACCATACCATACCTAGGAATTCTAATCTACTTACACAAAAAAAGTGTAAGGAAAAATGCATGGATTTACATTTATATTATCTAAGATGGTTCTTCATCTTCGATGATCCTTAGTTAGAAATTTCAAAATTTTAATAAACAATTACGAGGGAAAATGCTACGGTTACACTCGGTGTATAGAATCTTCTATACACCACCAATCAAATTTTGACATGTGGAGGAATCTATTACTAGTTGGGGAGGGAATTATGAAAAGGTTTGGAGGGAAAAAAATAGATTATTTAAGGGAAAGATGAGAAATATGGGAGGGAAATTTTAAGAGATTTGATTATTTTTGTATTTTAATTAATAATAATATTTAATATAAAATATTATATCTTGCCATTCATATAGATTGCCATTAATAGTAATATTTAATATAAAATATTATATCTTACCATTCATATAAAATATTAGTATGTAATCATTTCAATCAATTTACAATTATATTGCATCAATTGATAAAAATACCTATTAAGTAAACCAAATAAACGATGTTATAGCAATGTTTGAGATAAAGAAAAAAAAAACTAGATAAAAATATATACCAAATTTGAAAAACTAATACATATAATAATTTTTGAAAATTTTAAATTTCAAATTTGAGTTTTAAATTTTGGCTCCAACAATATAACAAAATAAAAGTTAAGATTCTATCTCATATTTCCACAATTGCCACATGTCGCAACACTACTTGTGGTGTATAGAAGATTCTATACACCGAGTGTAACTGTAGCTTTTTTGAATTACGAGTAATATATTTGAAACTCTTTATCACAATGTTGTCCTTCACAAAATATTAGTTGATCCTATCATCAACTTATTACACCAATAATGGTATCTTTTTTTTTATTGGTACAATATATACTCTCCCTGTTTTGTTTTCTCAACATGAAACTTTTAACAATATACACCATAAATATGCTTAACACTATACAACTTTCTTATATAATACTGAAAAATTACATTTGTTATAAAGATCTTGATTGATTTCATAAACGTATTCTTATTGATAATAATATTGTGTTGTCGTATCCTGAATACATAATATGTACTCATATTTATAGTAGAGCAATCTACCTAACCTAGGATACCAAATAATACTAAATATCTTATTAATATTCTATCCTAATATTTATTAAATCATATCTTAATATTATCTCATATGACTCCATATGAGATCTTATTCCTTAATACCCTCCCTCAAACTTATGGTAATTTGACTAAATTTCCATGAGTTTGAAAATACAATAATTAATAAGAAAAAAAATATGTCAACTTTTCCTCGTCTTCATAATCTTCTTCTTCATTAGTGCGTAAACGGCCTGCCGGCCACGATAGGTGCGTAACTCGCCAGTATAATGCGTAATCAACTCGCCAGTCAAGATAAGTGCGTACCTCGCCAGTATATACGGAGGGGTAACAACCTACCCACTCAATTGAATACGTGAGTAACTCGCCAGTACATACGGAGGGGTAACAACCTACCCACTCATATAAATAATGCGTAATCGACTCGCCAGTCAAGATAAGTGCGGGTAACCACCTACCCACTTTTATAGATAAATACTATTGTCTTACGACAAATAGATAAACAATACGCCTCGTCTCACGACACGATGAGAGCCAAAATATGCTACGGTACAGTACCATAGATGATACTTCTATTCCTCTTGTGGGATTACATACAATAATCCCACGCACAAATTGCAATAATCACGTACATGCTTGGATTGCCCGCATGAAGATACTGCCATCAATTGTTACTCTAATCAATCATGGTCTCTGACGGAGAGACAACCACCATAGGCATTATGGGCAATTAGAGCGTCAATACCCTACGTAACCATGAGATCAGACTCATAAACACATCACTTTTTTTTTTAATTAACTCAAGTATTTGTACGGTAGAAATTTAAGATAAATTGGCAAGATAGAAAATAACAAAATCACGCCGGTAGGTTTCTTACATTATTAACCTACCGGCGAGGTAGCGGAAACGATGTTTTGTAGAGTACTCAAGAAAGAGGCTCTGATACCATGATAGATTTCATAAACGTATTCTTATTGATAATAATATTGTGTTGTCGTATCCTAAATACATAATATTTACTCATATTTATAGTAGATCAATCTACCTAAACTAGGTTACCAAATAATACTAAATATCTTATTAATATTCTATCCTAATATTTATTAAATCATATCTTAATATTATCTCATATGACTCCATATGAGATCTTATTCCTTAATAGATCTATATCTATAAAATCATAGTTAATCAAAAATGAATTATTTAAATGACTATAATAAGGTCAAAGTGACATGTTGTAGACCATGCAAAATCGAAAGGGATACAAACTCAAAATTTCAATGCATTACTAATGAAATTGGATGATTGAATTTACAGGTCAGATTTCGTAGACTTTGCTGATATATGCTTCAAAGAATTTGGTGATCGAGTGAAAACGTGGGTGACAATAACAAAGTCAAATACTTATGCAGAGTTGGCATATGCAACAGGTGATGAAGTACCTAATCGCTGCTCTCATTTGAAAACATCAAACACATCATTAGATGGCCGCAAATGTTTTGGTGGGAACTCATCAACGGAACCTTATATTGTTGCTCACAATTTGCTTCTTTCTCATGCTTCTGTTGTTGCACTATATAGGCAAAAATACCAGGTTTTTTTTATTACCTTTAATTTAATTTTAAATAAATTGGACTATATAGGTAGAATTTTTTTTACTTTCAACTATTTGCTCTATCTAGGTGTACACATCACGAAAGACTAATAATTTTATTATCAGTATCACCATTGTTATGATCTATATAATATACTTCCTACTTTTGCATATGTTCCTCCCCATTTGTTTTATACATGGTCTTCTTGACGATAGTTTGAACATAACTTTATGTACTTATATATTAATAAACGGTTTAAAAAAAAAGATTATGAAATAATCTTCATAACAAATCTAATTATGTTGTAATCATATTTATAAAATAATAATAATATATAGTTTATATATGGTAAGACTTATGAAACTTTGGCCTCAAGAAAATTAAATTGGAGGAACATATGCAAAAACACGGCGTATGTAATTACCTATCTTTTTCAAGATATGTGATCGCTTATACGAATATAATTTTCAGGCTTCTCAAAAAGGAACAATAGGAATTACTGTTGCTTGCAATTGGGTAGAACCATTTGATTTCAAACCCAGAACAATAGAAGCTACGAAAAGATTTTTCGATCACTCATGTGGTTGGTGCGTATATCTAACAACTGGACATTAACTTTTTTACTAGGATATAAATATGGAAGTTAAAATTAATTTCATAATATATTAACGAATACAATAATTACTTTGTTTTCTCATGTAGGTTTTTAAATCCATTGACTTTTGGTGATTACCCCCAGACGATGCACTCGTTCGTGGGAGATCGATTACCTATGTTCACGGCAGATCAATCTATCCTAGTTAAAAATTCTTTTGATTTTCTTGGATTAGACTATTACACTGCATTTTATATAAAGGAAGACAATGCAACAACAGCTCACTACGAGCAAGATGACCATGCCAAAAAGATGTGTATGTTCATTATCATAAGTTTACTATCTATTTCTTCAATTATTTGCCTTTTAGCTTCACATAATTATATGTCTCTTTCTTTTCAACTTTGATTATTAGGTTTTGATTATGTTGTTAGTGAGGATAAAAAGATATTTTTAATAGACCCAATATTGATGATACTTATCTTTTTTCGTTTTTTTTACGGTGTACGCCTCTTTTTTACAAAAAAAACTTAGACCGTTGATAATTTTTGACTACGACCTTAGAAAATGGTATTTTATTTTTAAAAACCAGTTATCTCGTAAACGCCTTGAAGTTGAAAAAACAAATCACCGCTTTTTGAACTCGTCAGTTGGTTTAAAATTCGTGAATTATACGTAAATAAATTTGTTTATGGATGATATAGATCATCGGTATATTATTGGATCCAAATTTGGATCGAACCTAATAGGTCAGTCACATTGCATCCACTTTTGTAAATCTATGTCATTGTTATCCATATTTCTGAGGACCCAATATAATGATAGATGAACCATCTCGACCAAAATTTTAAGTTGATCGTTGAGGTCTATATATTATATTTAAATCCAATTATGACTCCTCACTCGAATGCCCATTGGGCTTGAAGAGTGGTTATTGAACAAATCTCCATACCATGTGCTGAGTTTCCACTTTGTGAGTTTGTGAGATATTGGAGGTTGTCATGGTTTGAACCCATGACCTTTGGTCACACTGGCTCTAATACCATGATAGGTGAACCATCACCTTAGGCAAAGATTGATAAACATTTATTATGGAAGTTGTAAAGATAGAGGAATACTTTTTATTAGTAACCATTTCTTTGTTTGATCATGGAAGTAATAAATTGGTTTCAATGTTATTTTTAGTTTCCGACAAGGATGGAATGCACCTGGGAAAAAAGGTATATTTTTTGGCTTTATATACATATCTGTGATTGTTAATATACCGATTCATGCATAACTTGTGAGTTTATTGTTAACGTGGATATAATTTAACCTCCCAAATTACATGATATCTTTTTTGCAGACTCCTATCGATTTTTACGATTATCCAACGGGTTTGGAAAATATAACATTATATTTGCAGAAAAATTACAACAATCCAATAATAATCATAACTGCAAATGGTAATTCTATACTAATACATTTATAGTAATTGTGTGATAGCACTCGTATATCAATTTGAGCCTTTTAAACTTGTAGACCCTACAATTAAAGTGAGGTATGCACGCGTAAGATTAACTTGATTTTGATTATGTTTTATTTCATTTTGCATAGGATACGCTACTCTAGATGAAAGAAACAAAACTTATTCCAAACAATTCTATTTGAAGGACAATGGAAGAATTGAGTACATAGAAGGTCATATTGATCATCTTCACAGAGCCATCAAGTACGTGATCTTCCCTTCATGCATGTCGAAAAGAACCAAACAAATATTATATATGTAGCTGTTGTCTTATGTCAAAATTAAATGATGATGTACCATGTTGCGTATTAATGATAGACATTATAAATACTTACAATTTCTTAACATTTGTGTAATTTTTATGTCATTAGGAGTGGTGCAAATGTTAAAGGATACATTGTCTCATCATTCATGGATAGTTTTGAGTGGAATGCTGGTTACATAATCAAGTACGGCCTAATTTACATAGATCACAAGAATGGATTGAAGAGGCACAAGAAGAACTCAGCGCAATGGTATCGAAATTTCCTTCGGACATGAAGAATTAACAAATGGATTATTTACTTTATTTACTTTCATGGAACAAAGCTTATTGTAATAGTGTTTAAGTAAATTTAATAATTAACCATTATAGAAAATTATGATTTTTGTATTTGCTAAGCTATAAATATTATCTCATTAGCCTGATATGCGTGTTTGAATGCAAAGGCCTTCCCAACACGTACCTTCACCCCTTACTCAAACTCTATAATTTCCGGATGGCCGAATCCATGGGTAGCGAGAGTCATTCAATTCGAGTGATTTAGAGAGACAAGTCTCTAAGCTTTAATCACTCGTAGTCGTTTTCACCATGATTTCAATGAAAGGTGTAAAGTTGACTTCAACGGTTCCAAGTTACTACAAAACTTGGTGGCGACTCCATCTAGGCCTTCATTCAATTCGGGTCGAGCAAAGTCTTTGTTATATCTCCGTGGCGTACAAACCGCGCGGAGGGTGGTCCCACAGTTTAGCGACTCCGCTGGGGAAGCAGGACTATTTAAACTTTGTTTCTAGAATCTTTTCCCTTGAGGTGAGACTTTAAAAGAAAGTGATAGAAAGTAATACATTAATTCATAGTGCTACGATTCATTCATAAACCCTTAAGGACTTTTCCCGGGCCGCCCTTCTTTTCTTCGTGATGGATACAGGGAGACATTCCAATATGCCATGGTGTAGGTAATCTCTCTAAATCGGGTCTTTCCACATCTTGACTCGTTAGACTTGGATGGCTCTAGGTACTCTACATAGCTAGCGTGGTCCTTTCCACTCGAGCTAATCTGGTTGGAGGGCATATACCTTATATTACAGGACTTACCGAGACCTATAAGAGTCTAAGAGCATACATCCTTAATAGCCGAATGCTAAGGTGCTATATGGTTTCCGTGTCATGGCTTTGAAAAATTCCCAAATCATTTTACAAACCAAGCTTTTCAAACTACCCATTTTCAAAATGCATTGTTTTAAAAACGCGGAATGCTGCCCAATCCAGCCTAGAAACTTCGGCCCAAATCGATTTTTTCAATCGACTTCAAAACCATCTTCAATTTAAAAATGATCCAAATCGATTTTCAAAATCAATCTCGAACCTAAGGTTCATTTTGTTTGGTTAAGTCAAAGCCGAGTTTAAGTCCTAGTTATGTCTTAATCTAAGGTCGTCTTAAGGACATTTCATGAAACCAAATTGGATCGATCATATTCAAATGATGGGTTCAATTTGCACTTAGTGAAGAATGTCTAACCCGATCCATGAAAAAGCCTCAGGTAGGACATTTGACTCGTACCACTGGACCAAAATGGTCCAATCACGGGTAGGTCACACCAAGTCCTTGTCAGTCCGGATCTAATAATTGGATCCCTTGTTTTCATGTCATGAACCTATTCACAAATGAGCTGGATATTTTCATCTATAGGGTTCAAAGTCAAGTCTTATCATGCTGGGTCTAGGACCTATACCACAGGTTTTGTACTCCTCACTCATGGGCCAAGATCATTTCCAGGTCCAAGTGTTATGGTCGGGATCTAAGATCCAAGTCCAAGGTCGTATAGTCAAGGTACCATATCCAGTGAACCCATTAATTCATTTAGGGACCACTTCAAAATATCTTGTTTCTCATGCTCTTTTGTTTGTTAACATCTTTATTATTTCCATACACGTTACAACTTATCAGTTGAGTTGAATTTTAACAATAAATTCAAACCACGTATTACTACTACACGCTTATATTTTCCGATGTATAAACGGTCAAACTTTTGAAAGTTTGACCTCTAAATAGTAAATGGGTACATTGGATTGGATAGGAGGGAGTATTAGTAGTTAATATTAGTTTAGTCTTACATTAGAACTTTGTAGTTAGGTTAAATCCGTATCTAATCCGTCAATTTCGTGCCTTTGTATTCCTTCACCCACCACAAACTAAACCCAACAACTCTCTTATTCCACTCACTTTTCAGCAAACACATCTTCATCTTCTCCAACATAAACCCACCTCCATTTTTCCTCTCCAAAAAGCCTCAAGCTCAAAACAACCATAACTTCTTCATTTCTTACTCTTTTCTGATGATTCTTCTTGCTTTCTTTCTCTTTTCTCTTACTCTTTCTTTTAAAGTAAGAAAGGCTCTCGCTTGTACAATTTTTGTTTTTCCATCTTTCTCAAGGATGGACTTTAGTCATCTTTTTGTGTTAATATTTTAGGAGGAGACCTTCAAGACCCGGATCAAAACTATTTCCTCATTGAAGAAGAGTAGAAGATTGAAGAGCAAGCAAGGTAACGTAGACGGGTTACTCGATGTTACATCTTATGTGTTTAGGATAGATTTTCATATGAAAAGATGAGTTCTTTAAGTTATACTACCATGAATTGATGAGTACTACTTAAGTATTTGTTGGAATTCATCTCATATGCTTAACTTGTGCAAATTTGTGTTGATGATGAATCCATCTTATTATTGGTTAAGCTTATATTTAATATCTTAAATGTTACACTCATAATGTTCTAATGATTATATGGAATGATTTGCTACTTATATGTTGTATTAAATGAGATTTTGTAATGATTGATGTTGGTAATTGGGAATGGGTGTAATTGGATTTGGCTTAAACTTGTGTTTCTGTTGATTTTCGGACAAAAGAAGTCCCAGCCGGGTACATGATAAGTGAATATTTGCATAATTTTAAACCCTAATTTAGGTCGGTTTTGTATGTCATTTGTGCTTTGTTAAGCCATTTTATGAGCTAATATCGTGTTCTTGGCGAATTCCTATGTTCTAACTTGTTTTGTAGGGAAAGTGACGTTTCTACGCCCTTTTTCTATATTCCCGAGTATTTGCCTAGAACCCGACGATTTGGAGAAGCAAGCTTGACCAAGTCAAAGGCATTTCAAGACAAATCACGTCAAATGCCTAGGGAAGATCAAACGAAAGTCAAAATGCATATGGGGCTGCAAATCCGATCGAGTTTACCATCAATCCGATCGGGTTCACCAAATTCTACGCATCTTCTCTTCATCTCCCTCTCTTTAATGCAAGGCTTAATGGCTTGTTTAATGGGCATGAATCCGGACGCATTTGGGCAGCCTCTCAACCCTATAAATAGCCTATGCATCACACACAACTAACAGGTACAAACACTTCTCTACACACAACCCTAGATTAGAATTAGAAAACCCTAGCCTCCATTTTACATTTTTAGCGTCTTTAGTTTAATTTTTTCTTTCTTTCTCCATTTTGTAGTTTTAGTTTTAGATCTAGTTTTCTCTAGTCTAGGTAAGTTCTAAGTTTCCTTCAATTGTAATTATTCTACTTGTAATTGGAATTCTAGTTTCCGGGTTTGCATTTTCCTATTCAAGTTCCTATTCCATTTCAATCTATGCTCATCCTTTCCAGTAATACTTATTCTTGTTTTTACATTATAGTTTCATTTTCTTTTAGTATTTCCTTTATCATGTTTACCATTCTTAGTTTTATAATCTTAGTTTCCCTTTCATTGTTAATCATGCATAAGTAATCTTTGTTCTAGGGTAAAGGTTAACATGTCTAATTAATTTATAAGTATAAATTGATTCCGGGTAGAATTGTTTTAGTTGTCTCTATTTCTTGTTTGATTCTCATGATAAACTTTGTTTTAAGGCCTTAATCAATTGTTTATACTTGTCAATTTCCGTCTCAAGGGCGAGAGTCGAGATGAAAATTAAAGGACTGGCAAGAATAGTTTAATGACCTAGCAAGGTTTAAAAGACGTTAGGACCCGTTAAAAAGTCGGTATGAATCCGAAAGGAATATACCATTTAAAGACTTGGACAACTATGATTTTTCTACACCCGTAATCAACTTGGCTTTTAAATTGATTAGCATGTGAACCCCGATCCCTAGATCCTTTTCTCTATTGTATTATAATCATTTTTATTATAGCATTTATTAATTAGTGACAAACATTTGCCAATCGTACAAGATAGAGTTCTAACCATAACTATTCACAAGTATCTCCCGTCTCCCCGAGATCGACCCCTTACTTCCCTAATTACATTAATTTGTTGTTAGCATAGTTTGGGTTATTTATCTTTGATTAGGGTATGCGACAACCCTGTCAAATTTTGGCGCCGTTGGCGGGGAGCACGATTTTGTTTATTTATGATTAGTAGAGTTTTACCTTGTCTTTTTCTTTTTTTTTTCTTTTCTTTTGTCTCGAGGAACACTTATTCCTTGAGATTTTTCTCACCTTTTCCTTGTAGTATAGTGACTCTTTTCAGGTAATAGGAATATTTTGTTTCAAAGGGATTGCTTTATTTTCTCTCAATGACTATCTATTTCCAACCTCCACAATGCGAGAATGAGCCTTTCCATGAATACCTCGACCAATTTTATAGCTATTATAACCATATTATCTCTCTTGGGTATACCCTTGATGAGACCTATATGAGACATGTCGTGCTTCATGGAATGCTCAATGAGTGTCGTAGCCTGGCTATGCAATTGAGTGGTGGAAGTCTTTAACAGAAGAGAGGAGAGGAACTTTGGATTTTCTTGAACTTTATGGCATCCCAATCTTGGGAAGAAACGCACCGGCGGTTGAGAATCCAAGAGCAACTCAATGAAATCATGGCTCAAGTTCAAATGCTCAAAGGGCAAAAGGAAGAACCCGCGTTTAAAAGAAGTAAGCCAATCAATTTTCCTTATGCTTTTTCAGCCCTCCCCCTGTGGGTCTGATTTCTCCTATGGTTTTTCATGCCTCCCATGTGAGTCTAATTCTTCCCAATCATATGAATTAATAGATGACGATGATGATGGTCCAACCTTTTCTATTGAAAGTCACTCTAGTGTCGTTCCATTTGACAATTTTGAGACCCCCATTATTGATATTGACCATATGGTAGTCGAGACTTTAGACAAGGATGTTGTTAAGCCCATTTGTGACTCCAATGGAGATTCGTCGATTGAGTCATCATATTTCTTTGAAAATCCCTTCGCTAAGGATATTCCAGATTTATTTGAAAATGATACTGGGTTTTGTGAACCTAGCCTTGAAATTAAGTTGGATCAACCACCCATTTTTGATTCCCACTCCTTTGATTCACCCTACCCCCAATTAGAGTCCACTAATGATATTTTGGGAACTAATTGTTTGTTCCATGATCTTAAACATTTCACTCCATCTCTCACTGACGAGTGGAGCAGTTCAGTGGTCATCTATGAATTTTGTCATGCGCACAATGATAAGATATATCAATTCTTACCTTCAATATTTCATGCCTATATCTTGTCAATTGCTTACATATGTTTTTGTATAGCTTATGCGCAGGTATATGATCGATTTCTAAGGGCATTGACATGCTTTTTAAGGCACAAAGAATGATTTTCATTAATAAAGAGTCTAGCAAGACATTTAAATAAAGCTTCGCGGTAGGCAACCCGTGTTTTATTATATTTTTGTTATGAAATAAATTATTTTTGTTGGACAATTTAATAATGTTAATTTTTAAATAATTCATTTGGTTTTGGTTCTAATAGCTTTGACAATAAGACAATAATTTTATCTAGTATTGTAGTAGTTTGTTCATCGCAGGTACTTTGGTGCTTGGGTTGTAATTTGCCCCCGTTTTCAAGCTAGCTTGGGGGAGCTGCTGCACGGTTGTATGTTTTCTTTTCTTTCTTTACCATTTTGTTGAGTCGTCCCCCATTCCTTTGTTTGTTATGTTGTCCTTCTTTATGTTTTTTGCGCTTAAACCCGTTTCGCACATTGAGGACAATGTGTTATTCTAGCTTGGGGGAGGGATTTAAATTGTGTCGTTGTTTATTTAGTCTAGTTGTTTATTGAATTTGAAAAATCCAAAAAAATCAAAAAATTTAAAAAAATTTTAATAAAAGTTGTGTGTTTTGTCCACCCAATTGTGTTGTGCATAATGTCATTCCTCAATGCATTTCCCTTATTGTAGCTTTTTAGCCAATGTTTCACGCTTTTGACGGGATTTTGCATACATGGGGATGTCTTGTACACAGTGGGTGAGTGATTGATTTTAGACTTATTAGGCTTGATCTTGACTTTGGCAAACTACATATACGGTAAGGTAGAGCCTCCAGTGATCGGTACATCTATACCCGATCCCAATTAGGTGTGTGTAGTTTCTCCTTATGATTTGCGTCACATCAAAAACGCACAAGTATGGTTTTCATTCTATTCATGATTTAAAAAGCATTTGAAGCCATTCACTTTGAATCCATTGCCTAAATTTAGCCCATGTTCACATTGTTTCAAATTTCATTAGCTACATGTAAAAATATTGCCTACCTTGTTAAGTTAGTAGCTATACCGTTTGTGTTTGGGTGCTCATTTGGGATATTGTTCAAGTTATGTCAAAGTGATCTTGATTGGACGGAATTACTGATTGCCGTGCCGAAGAAAAAGAAAAAGAAAAAAAAAATAAGAGTTCAAAGAAAAAAAACTGAGAAAAAAAAATGAAAAGAAAAAGAAATGAAAAAGAAATGATGTTGAATATGAAAGAATGAAAAGAAAGAAAGAAGCATGTATTGAAAAGAAAAAAAATGGTTTATGAAAATAAGAAAAAGTTGTGAGTGTTATTTCCATGATCCGAAATTCAAAAAGTTGGGAAATTCACTCTTGTGTTGCCATGAGTATAAGCCAATTTGCTATTTTTGGCTTAGTTTTATTTTCTTGGGAATGGTTCCGAGTTTTGATTGAGCATCCTTGCATAATTGGTATGTTGCTAGCTTGACCTTAGCTCCACATTACCATAATTCATTTGTCCACTTTATTTGTTACCCATCTCCCATAGCCTTCTTCTTGCTTTGGGCTTCTTTCTATGCTTTTCATGATTGTTTTGACTTGTAGTTTTGGAATGTTTACCATATTAGATTGCGGGCGCATTCTCATGAGTCGTAGATAAGAGAGTGCCACTCAAATATAAAATAATATTTCCTTGATTTATATAAAAATTTGAGTGTTGAGTGCACCGTGAGAGTCCATTGTCAAAAGATCATGCAAGAGCCAAAAAGTCTATTTGATGTTCCTTATGCTGCGCCGTTATGTAAATCTCAACCATGTTTTGCATTTTCCCTATGCCCACGTTGTTTCGGGATGTGTTTCATTGTGCTCTATAAGCTACTTGATGAGATTTGCATTTGGTTGGATTGATTGTTGCTCGTCGCCCTTGTCCTTGTCATGTTTGTTATTGAATGCTTGCTTGAGGACAAGCAAGGGTTTAGCTTGGGGGAGTTTGATAAGTGAATATTTGCATGATTTTAACCCCCAATTTAGCTCGGTTTTATATGTCATTTGTGCTTTGTTAAGCCATTTTATGAGCTAATATCGTCTTCTAGGCGAATTCCTATGTTTTAACCTGTTTTGTAGGGAAAGTGACGTTTCTACGCCCTTTTTCTATATTCCCGAGCATTTGCCTAGAACCCGACGATTTGGAGAAGCAAGCTTGACCAAGTCAAAGGCATTTCAAGACAAATCACGTCAAATGGCTACGGAAGATCAAACGAAAGTCAAAATGCATATGGGGCTGCAAATCCGATCGAGTTTACCATCAATCCGATCGGGTTCACCAAATTCTACGCATCTTCTCTTCATCTCCCTCTCTTTAATGCAAGCCTTAATGGCTTGTTTAATGGGCATGAATCCGGACGCATTTGGGCAGCCTCTCAACCTTATAAATAGCCTATGCATCACACACAACTAACAGGTACAAACACTTCTCTACACACAACCCTAGATTAGAATTAGAAAACCCTAGCCTCCCTTTTACATTTTTAGCGTCTTTAGTTTAGTTTTTTCTTTCTTTCTCCATTTTGTAGTTTAAGTTTTAGATCTAGTTTTATCTAGTCTAGTTTAGTTCTAAGTTTCCTTCAATTGTAATTGTTCTACTTGTAATTGGAATTCTAGTTTCCGCGTTTGCATTTTCCTATTCAAGTTCCTATTCCATTTCAATCTTTGCTCATCCTTTCTGGTAATCCTTATTCTTGTTTTTACATTATAGTTTCATTTTCTTTTAGTATTTCTTTTATAATGTTTACCATTCTTAGCTTTATAATATTAGTTTCCCTTTCATTGTTAATCATGCATAAGTAATCTTTGTTCTAGGGGAAGGGTTAACATGTCTAGTTAATTTATAAGTATAAATTGATTCCGGGTAGAATTGTTTTAGTTGTCTCTATTTCTTGTTTGATTCTCATGATAAACTTTGATTTAAGGCCTTAATCAATTGTTTATACTTGTCAATTTCCGTCTCAAGGGCGAGAGTCGAGATGAAAATTAAAGGAATGGCAAGAACAGTTTAATGACCTAGCAAGGCTTAAAAGACGTTAGGACCCGTTAAAAAGTCGGTATGAATCCGAAAGGAATATACCATTTAAAGACTTTGACAACTATGATTTTTCTAAACCCGTAATCAACTTTGCTTTTAAATTGATTAGCATGTGAACCCCGATCCCTAGATCCTTTTCTCTATTGTATTGTTATCATTTTTATTATAGCATTTATTAATTAGTGACAAACATTTGCCAATCGTACAAGATAGAGTTCTAACCATAACTATTCACAAGTATCTCCCGTCTCCCCGAGATCGACCCCTTACTTCCCTAATTACATTAATTTGTTGTTAGCCTAGTTTGGTTTATTTATCTTTGATTTGGGTATGCGACAACCCTGTCAGTACCTGACCGCCGGTCCCCCTACCGGGTGGTAACGTCCTGAAGCAAAATTGGTTTTTTGACGAAACTTGGACAAGGGAAAACCCACAGTCGGTCGACCGGCCGCCGGTCAGCTGACCGCTGGGAACACTTGCCTTGTTTCTGGAAAGTTTGAAATGCCCCGACCTCCCATACGGCCGACCGCCCGATGGTTAGTCGACCGACTGGGAGTCCCTTGTTGTGTTTTCTAGAAAATTGAAGGACGACCCAAACTTCCAGCTAGTCGTTCGGCCGCCAGTCAGTCGACTGGTTGGGTGCCCCCCGAAGTTTGAATTTTTATTTCATTTGGTTCAGAGACCCTGAGCCGGTCGACTGGCCGCCGGTCCCCCTTGACCGGCTGAGACCCCCTACTCTTCTTCCTCTTCTTCTCTTTCACTTGTCTTCACATGTAATGATTCTTAGGCTTTGTTTATCTTTTAAACTTACCTATTCACATTCAATATTCATGTTTAGACTACGCGGAATATCACATTCGTTTCTCACATGTCTAGGGACGGTTTTAGCATGCTTCCCCTTGTGAGTCGATTATGCCTTGAATGATGGATCGAGTCTTATCTAATGGATGTTTTGAACACTCATTTTCCGGTTGCACCTCTATACTCATTAGGCTTGATGTCAGAGCGATAAGGTTACAACCTTAATGCTTGTGCATTTCTAAGTGGGATTTGACGACGTTGTTGGAAGGTGAACACATAGTGTTAATTGACCCGGCCGTCAAATGTTGTATCTTTGCGAGGTGCTGTCATTGCATGTAGCGTACTTTCTTGTTCGTTTCGAACTTGTCTTCCGCGTAATTTAGCCGGAAGATAATAATACTTGTGCTCTTTTTGCCTCTTACACGTATGTCGAGTCCCTAACCTTCTCAAGCACATTGTCATTAATGGTGAGATGCAAGACAAGGGTGATCCATGTGGTTGCCAATGGGAGTCTTCCTCGAGTCTTGTATTGCATGATGATTATGAATGTTGATTCTTATACTCGTATATTGTTATTATGGTAATGTCATTCTCATATCCGGAATGATAAATATATGTTTCATGATGATATATTCTCATATGCCTGCTTATGTGCGTTTTGATGTGATATGGCTGGGAAAACCCCGAGTTACTCCTCACTGATTGTGGCATTCATGTTTAATGAATGAACATGTAGAAGTCGGTGCTACATGGGGTGCGACTAGTGTGAGCTAGCGAGCGTCGTTCCACGATGATTTACCTTTAGCCGTTTAGACTCTTATATTTTTGGGATTGTTTTATAATTTTGGGATTGTCATCCTCCTTGTAGTTGCTTATCGACTCTATTTGACTTCGCTACATCGTTTATTTACTTTGAAGCTTGTCTTATGATAATTCCTGCGAGACTTCTTTCAAAAGTTTTGAAAATTCTCTAAACTCCACTACATATTACTTGTTTACTTATATGTTTTCGTGATGGTTGTCACAGGTTGTATCGGAGAGCATGACGCTCCTGACGCACACATGTGAACCCTAACCTAAATTATAACTTGACCCTAAAATAATGAATGAGAGATGGGTAGAAAACTAAAGATTTTGAAGGGTAGTCTCTATGATTGTGCTAAGTGTTAAGAACTAACCTTGATTTGTTTTGTGTCTGAGAAGATGGTTAGACCGCGACTTGTGGACAATGTCATATTGGAGGCTTTCACCCAGGTTCTTAGGAACCAACAAGTTGCGGTCAATGCTAATGCCAACCATGCCCCTCCTCCTCGAGAAGATCATTACCAAGGGGATATGCATGGGTAGCTAGCCAAGCTAGGAGTCAGACGAAGCCCTATGGAGGAGAACTGGATCCTACAGAACTTTCGGAATGGTTCCGTGAAATGGAGAAGCAATTTGACTTGTATCAAGTACAAGAGGTGGACAAGGTGAGAATCACCAAGTACTTCCTTGTAAGGGAGGCCGACAATTGGTGGTCTATCACTAGTTCCACGGCCACTCAAGAACCAACTTTAGTTGGGAACGCTTGAAGGTGCTAGTGGAGGCATCGTTTCTATCCAAAGGAACTGAAGCAACAAAGACTCAAGGAGTTCATTGACTTCAAGGAAGGCGAGTTGACGGTCCAAGAGTTCACTAGAAATTTCAACAAGTTTGCTCATTTTTCTACTAGGCTTATCAAAGATGATGAAGATCGAGCTTTCTATTACCGCAACAAATTGAGTGCCTTGTTACAAAGCAAAGTGAGGAGGAACTCCGTGTCCTTTGATGAGCTCTATGATGATGCTCTTTGGGCCGAGAACTCATGAAGGCTATCAAAGAAGAGGCCAAGATCAAGAATCCTTCATCTTCTTTCACACCTCGACCCAATTTCTATGGCAAGAGGCCATTCACTCCTTCTTCCTCTACCTCTTTTACTAATAAGAGGAAGTTCATTCCCAGAGGGCAAGCCCCTTATAATGACAATGCTCAAGATCTTGCCAAAGTGATTCCTCGAGCCAATGACCCGACCAATATCCAACCTCAAGGTCGCCTATGCAATCGTTGTAGGAAGCCTTAGCACCCCGGAATTGGATGCTAAAATAGGCCTTTCACTTGCTACTTTTGCAAGAAGCCATGTCATCGTTTCGACGATTGCTCGGATAGGAAGCTCCCCAATGCTAAGTCCAATGGTTCTATCTTTTTCTTGAGCCGTGCCGAGACCGATGCTCATCCCGAGATTATCACCGGTATGCTCTATACTTTAGATTAACCATGTCTTGTTCTCTGTGATACCTTTGTGTCATCGAATTTTGTAGATAAGTTAATTCTCAAGTCTATTTCTAGTGAGGATACTTCCATATCCTTACCTTCCGGAGAAATCATTATTTGTTTCCACGTTTGCCCCGATGTTTATATCCTTATTGGTAACACAATCTTTCCCGCTAACCTTCTTAGATTTCCTCTTGGAGAATTTGACGTAATTTTGGGTATATATTAGTTAGCTAAGTATCATGCTAGGTTTGAGTGTAGGGATCAAAAGATCTTTCTTAAGAGTCGGAGCCGTGTAACCTACAAGGGAAGTTATTCCTGAGTGATTGTGAAATTGATTTTGGCTTTGAAATTGGTGAGTATGGTGAAATAGGTTACCAAGCTTATTTATGTGTGGTGACTTCCTCCCCTACCTCCTTGCCTAAAACTGATGATGTGCAGGTTGTGTGTGATTTCCCCGATGTATTCCCCGATGTGTTACCCGGAATTCCTCCCGAGCATGACGTGGAATTTTCTATTGACCTTGTACCCGGAACCGGTCCAACTGCCAAAGCCCCTTACCGCATAGCTCCTACCGAATTGAAGGAACTGAGGAAGCAACTTGATGAAATGATTGAAAAGGGTTTTATTCGTCCGAGTGCCTCACCTTGGGGGGCTCCTGTGCTCTTTGTGAAGATGAAAGATGGTTCTATGAAACATTGTATTGATTACCTTGAGTTGAACCGAGTTACAATCAAGAATAAGTACCCTTTGCCAATAATTGAAGACTTTTTTTTATCAACTTAAGGGTGCTTCTACTTTTTCCAGGATTGATTTGAGATCCAGTTACAACCAAATCCCCGTTCGTGATTCCGACAATCGAAAGACCGCCTTTAGCACAAGATATAGTCACTTTGAGTTCAAGGATATGACATTTGGGTTGACGAATGCTCCCGCTAACTTCATGGACCAAATGAACCGTACCTTTAGTGAGTTTCTTGATAAGTGTGTGGTGATTTTTATTGATGACATCTTGATCTTTTTTAAGTCCGATGAAGAGCTTGTTTTCACCTTCGTACCATTTTGGGAGTTCTTCGACAACAAAAATGGTTTGCTAAGTTTTCCAAGTGTGAGTTTTAGTTGCCTAAAGTGTTTTTTTTAGGCATGTGATCTCTAAAGAAGGTGTTATGGTAGACCCTTCAAAAATTGAAGTCGTGGTTGAGTGGAAAAGTCTTAAGGATGTTGGCGAGATTGTTGGAGTAGGTGTCCTCCACAATAGTGCGCCACATAATAAATCTAATTTTGGAATATAATTGGGATAATTATTGACTATATATATGATTAGTCAGTTGATTAACGTAAATCAATAACGGTTGGCTAACTAGAGTTTGACGTTATTGTCGTTTGACGGCGGTGATCAACTGATCCCTTTCGGTCACACCTAAAGGATGAAATCCAAATAGTAACTAATTATTTGTATACGATACAGTTAATTAGTACATTACATATATTCGATATGTACGAGAGTTAATTGTTAGAAATTGAGTTAAGAACTCAAATTCGATTAAACTTATTTTTCAATTATGCGATAATTGACTAATAAATTTATATCTTATTTTAATACGATTAAATAAGATTTAACTTAGTAATTAATCGTTAAATTACTAAATTAGTTGAGGTTTTGAGATAGAGGTAATTAGTTAATTATATTTACAAGGAGTTGTAAAATAAATTAACTAAGCATTGTGGGACCCATTATATATTGATATAATGGTAAAATATTACTTAAAATGTTAAGTACATATTATTTATTTAATTGAGTCATATAATTGTTATATGATCAAATTAACACTTAATTATACAAGATAATTAACCATATGATCAATAAGTATTTGTAAGACAAATATCAAAAATCAAAATGGACCAAACTAGGCCATAATGGACCGGTTTTGGAAATAGTTACATGGTGATGATTTTGTTCTTATTTTTACTCTTTAGTTACTTTTTGAAAGTGACATAACAAGTATAAAACAATCATCATATTTTCTACAACACTCCACTCAAATGCATGTGAACAAATCAAACAAAATAAGAGTCCTTTTAAGGACTAGATGATCCGGCCTTATGGCCTTAAGAATGAACAAAAGTTGTTCATTTTCATTACTTACTTGATTTTGTTCAATTGTCATACTTCTTTCTAAAATTCTTCCTCTCACTAAAAACTCTCAAATACTAATATTTACTAAGTATTACTAGTGTAGTAATATAGTCATCATATTAGTAGTATAATATCTATCTTATTATCTAGTTAATAATAAGGGTAGATTAGTTGGGTTAATCTTGGTGCAACTTAGAGGAGATCTTCTACTTTGGGGATTATTTGTATTCATCCATATTATTAGCTCAACAACAAGAAGGAGTTCTTGTTGTGCCCTTATATTTTCCATATCAATGTGAGGAAATTTCTTCCTTTATATAAATGTCTTTATATTTGCATGCATGTTACATAGATCATTAAATACTAAATTAACAAGTAATTTAGCAACTAATTAGAGGAGTCTAATTAAGGTCTATGGACTTTCAATTGGTATCAGAGCTAGCTTGTAGCATGCATGTTCATTTTGGACATTTTTGTTAAAGTTATAAGATAGCTAATAAATCAAAGATTTTGAGTTAAAATACGATTCTGACAAAAATATTTGGTGCATGTATACCTACTGATCTCAAAAAGTTTGTGGTCAAATTTCGTGATTTAAAGGATTAATTTTCTATTTATTTTGATTTTTGGCGTTTAAACCGAGTTAACATGCATTTTATGAGTTAAAAGTTAACTAAAAATAGGTGCATGTTGATTCTGGTCATGAAATTTTAATATGATCTCACATGCATTTCTTAAATATTGTATATAAAATTTCGTGACTTTTACTTATGTATTGCATGTTTATTGATTTTTATACGATAAAAGTCGATAATATGAGATTAAAATGTTCATAAAATTTAAACGTCCATTTCTGGTCTTGAAAATTTTTGTACATTTTACATTCTGATTTTGATACTCTTGGTGAAATTTCATAATTTGTTTCACTGTTTTACTATATCTAATGTTTTTATTTGATAAAACCATTAAATACAAAGCTATTTGTTCATAAAATTAATTTAAATTTTTTGAGAAAATGTTTTTTATTTTTATAGTTCCTGGAATTGTTACAGAATGTACAAAAGTTTTGGTTTCAAATTTTATGATGTTTATATTTTATTTTGGTTTTATTTCATAATTGTTATGATTAAACCGTAATATTTAGCAAATGAAATCAAATCGATCTAATTAATGACCAAAAAAATTAGTAGTGACTAATTTTGAGTTCTAAAACAGTTTAGTTAATTAGTTTGAATTTAAATTCGATTTAAATGTTGATATTGATTTTTAATGGTTAAAAATCAATGAATCCCGGAAGAAATCGAGCTACAATGAGCATGAATTGAACTTAGGACGATTTTGGCATGAATTTTGCAGCAATTTATTTTATTTATGTCTGAATGAATGAATGTCATTTATTTAATAATTTATGCAAATTTTGTACCTAGTATGGCCTAGTTAATTTTTATCGTTATTACCCGTAATGTAAGGGAATAACGTTTTGGTTGTAATTTTATTGCGATCTCGTATCGCCGGTTTGTATAATTAATAATTTTATTTTATAGTATAAATGTATAATAGGAATTTGTATATTTGTATATTTGTAATTATTTTATGAAGACTGGTGACTCCCTCAAGACGGTGCCATTTTGGAAGGTGTTCCAAGTGAAGAGGCAAGGGACCAAGGAGTTGGTTTCCGAATTTTTAACTGTCTAGTTAATTTTGATTAGCTAGGTGGTCATACTACGATTTTATTGTTGCTTGATTGCTTGCTTTATTTTTCGCTCATGCCAAAATCGTCACACATGCAATTTTATTTCTCGATTGTCAATTCAACGTTATTCACAATTCACCGACTTAGTTCGCTTATAGGGAATTAATAACAAAATTGACAAGACCTCTCACATAACTTAAAAATTGAGATTTAGCCTTACCAATTAGTAACACCTATGAACCCCGTGTTCATTAGGGCTACCACGCTCGTGGGTCCCTTTTTTACCTCGGGTAAGTAGGGTGATGCGATCACAAGCCAAAATTGGATTGGACTCAACGAGATAAGCGTTATCTTGGGACTAGGAGATGGATTTAGTTGAAATCCGTCAACCAAGAGTTCTAAGTGTAGAATTAGTCAAGTATTGACTTCCCATTTTTAGATAAAGGTAGCATGCGATGACTATTTTTGTCTAAAGATGGGTCTTGGAATCACTTATGTAATTTCGTGAGGGGTCATTATATGAGTGACTTGTTTAAAATTGTTTTACAAGTGAATTATATATAAGCAATGAATGTTTATTTTCCGTTGATATTTATTTTTATTCGCGCAATGACAATTATTTTTCTTCTATGAACTTATAAATCCGTTAAATCGTGGAAAAGGTTTCCATTATTTTATACGGTAGTATATTGATTGCGATCTTCGTTTAAACCACCGTAGCTAAAGAAAAAATGAATTTTATCTTTTGATCCTCATATTCACCATTGCAAATGTCTCTTATGAAGAGTAAATGAATAAGTCACACTTAGTCAAAAGCGTTTTTGAATATTTTGTGACGCCTTCTTATAACAATGGTACATCAAATTTTTGCTCCAAAGAAAATATTTGTATTTTGGTATGTCGTCATAATGCTCCGTATCGAGGCTTACCTCAAAAGAGGCCAAATCAGTTGGGATGACTAGGTTAATCGATTTATTTGAAATCGTGAACAACCAAATACCGTAGTCACTTCTTAAAGTTTAATCCTTTTGAAGGTAAAACCTGAATGAAATGAAGAATATCCATTCCACAATAATATCGTGTCTAAGTAGAGATTCATGATGAGTGTGATGCACTTGGAATGATGTTTATATTCTTAATTGTTAAGACGAGGTTCAAGAGTAGGTTGGCTTAACTTTGACACAAGGCAAGGGAAAAGGGCAAGACTATTTTGAATAGTAAAGTCAAAACCCAAGCAAGGTGTCGAACCCAACTTTTGACGATTCTATTTTACAATGTAGGACACAAGAAAAGAATCTTCCCAAAGTTTTCTAACGAGTTAGAAATAGGGTGTAATTTTTCACCCAAAAAATCTATATGATCGACATTTATTTTGCTAAATGCAATTTTTGGGTATTAGATACCTATTATGGTTTTCATCAATGTATTCAATGCATATAATAATGATTCGTGCGACGACTAACCATGATTAAATGTCGACCTACAAGGGAAATATAACTATTGTAGTTTTATTTCTATAGAGACATATAAAAGTTATAATGTGCTCAATCTAGTTTTGAATTTAGAGTTATACATTAATAAACGTTATTATGTACATGACCTCTAAATAAAGAATATAGTATCCACTTAAGTGTACGACACAAGTGTTTCACTTTTGTGAATAGAACAAACGTTGTATCTCAATATGCCTATACTTGGTCAATGGTTATCCCATACCAATCAAAGGTAAATATATTCTTGATCTAAACTAGTAATAATTACTTGTCAGATAGATTGTAAAAGCTCAAAATTGGTGACCCTTATCTAATCTTAACTCTGGATTGTGTAGCACATTAAGAGGCTGGTATTAACAACTATCCCTAACCCATCTGATTTTGAATCTTATGGTGTGTGCGAATCTTGTATTCAAGGCAAGATGATCCGTGCCCTTTTGTTGAAAAGGAAATCGAACTAGTAAATTATTGGCCCCATTACACAAGAATACGTGTGGTCCAATAACAAACACAACCAGAGATGGTAATGATTACTTCACTTGATTTACCGACGATTTAAGTAGATATTATGTTTGATTCTACTTAATGAGGGGCTAAGAGAAATCTTTGAAAAGTTCAAAGAGCTTCAATGAGAAGTAGTTAACCACTAGAACATTAGATCAAGGACTTACGACTATATCGTAACTATAAATATCTAAGTATTGACTTTGATTTTCACCAAAAGTATTGTGAAATGGTTTCACAAGTTAACTTCTCTAACACACATTATTAGATAAGGTTTTGTTGAATAGAGAAACAAAACCTTATACGATATGGTTTTGTCTTTGTCAAGTCAAAATCAGCCATTTAACTAACCTTGGGATTTTAATATTTTTGTCTGCTATTTCTTTTCCCCACCATATTAAAGCATATTTAAAACAGTCTGATTTCATTCCATATACGATATGGGTGGGTAGCGTACCTAATTTGTAAGTTATCCGAATGAAACAAGTGCTCAATAATTCTACATTGACCACGAGAACAAAGCGTTTGTGACTCGTGATGCTGTCTTTCAATAAAAATACGATTATTTCTTGATAAGACAGAGTGGGAGAAAATGTTTCAAGAGCCACAAACTGAGCATATGGTCCGGAAAAGGTTTTCCTCATTGCTTGTTCAGTAGTTGTTTCTTCGGAACCTAAGAGGTCGGGTGGAATTTTATCACTCCTTAATAGTGACGAATTCTAATATGTGACTTATAAAAGACTGTTTCTAGTCCCAACTTCATGCTATGGCTTAGAGTCATGCGATTCGTAATGGACTCCATTCGCGATGGTCAGGTATGTGACCTGGTAAATTTAACTTGATGAAGTACGACCTCTTCAATGTAAATTGATTTTTAAGATCGAAATTTGCATGGATGAACAATAAAATGTTTTCAAAGATAATTTGGTAAGCAAAGAGTTTTGCACCAACCTTAATTCTTCGATCCATTTGAATATACTTAGCGATTACAGCATTTCATAATAGTTTGATGACAAGTAGATCTCAAGAACCACCTTCTTGAATACGATTCTAGAAGATTTAGAATATTTCATATTCACCTATGGATTCGTAGATCCTAATTATCCTAAGTTAATTTTGCAAGCTTAAGAGGATGTCTTAAGTAAGCACTAAAAAGTTGGAATTAGTGTGTCAATCATGGCATAAAATATTTCTCGACATCTCGAGGAATTATGTTGAATACATGAAGTTTAGTGGGAGTAATATGGTTTTCATCAGTCTTATATGTGGAGACATATTGATCATTTTAAATGATGGAAGATTTTGGCGAAGTAGAATACATCTTTTAGATATCTGGATTTGTGGAGATAAATCTAAAAGGATATTAGCGTTGAGTCAAAATTCTTATATTGATAAGATCTTTGACTAGTTCAAAGAAGTTGAACACATGATAATTGATTCCTTTTTGCTTCCGCTGCGGGATCAATTATATACGTTGTGATGTATACTCAATCCGACATTTCGCATGCTTTGAGCATGTCAAGTCGTTTGCAATCAAATCCCAGTGAGAGTCACTTGATAGCCATAAAGAACATCCTTAAGTATTTGCGAAGGACTAAGATATGTTCCATGTGTTTGGAGTTTACATTGAGTTGTGTGTAAGGGGTTACACAGACTTCAGTTTCCAAACTGATCAAAGTGATTTGAAATCACGAACTGGCTGTGTTTTATAGAAGATTTATCTGTTGGAAGAGTTCCAAGCAGAAAATGGTTGTGGACTATTGGGAAAGGTTTTTTTTTTTTTCCATAGTAGGAGTGACAGTTACCGAATATAAATGTCATGTACCGAGGGGAAATGTTTTTTTTGGGGAAAGGTAAGTTATATTGAAAGCTCAAATGATACAATGTTCACAAAATTACATAAGGCACTTAAAATCAACAACATAAATCATCTAAGATGATAAAGCCAAGCAATTTCCTTAGACGATAGCTTGCTCACATTCATCTTACTTAGCCTTATACTAATCTCCTCCATGACTTGTTGTACTATAACTTCGGGACGTCTAATACAATGCTTAAATCTCACTTCATTTCGAACCATCCATATCTTGTAGATCAGTGCAATATGACAGGCTCCAATGTACCTCCTTTGAAGCCTAGTCCTTCCTCTTCCAGCATCCAGCCACTCCACCAAATGCCCTAATCCGAAAGAAACCCCAAGCTTACTTTGCAGAAGTTGACAACACTGCACACTGAAAGAGCAATTAAACAGAACATGCTGTATAGTCTCCATTCCATTCCCACATATATCACAAACAGAATCTACTTGCATCCCCATTTTAATCAATCTGTCTTTAGTAAGTAATCTATTCTGAATTGCAGCCCAGAAAATGAAACTAGTCTTAGGAACATTCATAGAATTCCAACACACATACCTCCATCTTACTCTGTCTTTACCTGGTCTCAACCAGAGATAACCATCACTAACACCATAAGCTTTATCAGATCCTAACCACAAATCATCCACATAAGCACTATGAAACTGAGTCATAATATGACTAATTTTCCTCCATGACCAGCTAGTATCAGGAGGAGCAATATAGTCCTTCCAGTGCAACCCTTTTAAGTATACATTACTCACCCACTTAACCCAAAGATGATCCTTTTTGGAAGCTATCCACCAAACATATTTTCCTAAAAGTGCTCTATTCCACTTCTTCACCTCCTTAATACCAAGCCCTCCTTCTGCCTTAGGGTAGCAACAATTATCCCAACTAACATTAGGAGCCTTAGTATACTCAGCAGTTCCTCCCCACAAATAGTTCCTACACAGTGCAATTATTCTATTCATAATACCATTTGGAATAAGAAATATATGAGCCCAATATGAATGGAGAGAAGTAAGGACAGAATTCACCAAAACCAGTCGACCAGAGTAAGAAAGTTTTCTGTTACCCCATCCTCTAATTCTAGCAACAATTTTATCAGTTAACTTCAACCCATCATTCTTGGAGAGCTTCTTTGAAGAAATAGGAATTCCTAGGTACTTGAAAGGAAGAGAACCCCTCTGAAAACCAGAAACTTGAAGAATATTTTCAATGCAGCCATTATTTACACCATTGAAATAGATTTCAGACTTAGTTTTGTTCAGACACAAACCAGATGAGGCAGAAAAAGTAGCAAAGCTTCTAAGAATCCACATGATAGAATGCTCATTGCCTTTACAAAACATCAACAAATCATCAGCAAATAATAAGTGATTAAGCTTAATAGGACCACATAAAGGATGAAACCTGAAACCATCCTGGATAGCAATGACCTGGAGAATTCTGGATAAGTACTCCATACAAATAGTAAAGAGAAGAGGAGACAAAGGATCTCCGTGCCTTAAACCTCTCTTACCTTGAAAAAACCCAAAAACAGTCCCATTTAAAGCCAAGGAATAAGTAGGAGAAGTGACACATGCCATGATCAAATCAATAAATCTTCCAGGAAACTTAAGAGCATGAAGCATCTGGAGCAGAAAAGACCATTCCACAGAATCATAGGCTTTCTTTAGATCAATTTTGATAAGGCATCTAGGGGAAGCACACTTCCTATTATAGAGTCTCACCAAATCTTGACAAATAAGCACATTTTCAACAATGTTCCTCCCTTTCACAAAACCCCCTTGACAAGGACTAATAATGTCAGGAAGAATATGACTCAATCTATTACAAAGAACCTTTGCCAAGCACTTATAAATCGTGTTACAGCAAGCAATTGGTCTAAAATCTAATACACTATCAGGATTATCCTTCTTAGGAATCAGAGTAAGAATAGTAGTATTCACCTGTTTAAGTAATTTACCTGACTGGAAGAAACTTTGAACTGCCTCAATAACATCACCTCCAACCACATCCCAAGTCTCCTTGAAAAACTGACTAGTCTAACCATCAGGTCCAGGAGATTTATTAGAATCTATAGAAAACATACATCTTCTAATTTCATCATCAGTCACAGGCGCCATCAAACTTCTAGCATGCTCTTCAGTTATTAAAGCCCCCTCTCTGACAGTAGGTACATGGACATCCATAGTAGGAAGAGAAGCTCCCAGAAGACTATTATAGTAGCTGAGAAAAGCATTTTCAACTTCCTGAGGAGTAGTCTGAACAATGTCATTCATATCTTTAATACTAATAACTCTATTATGAATTTGTCTTGCCCTAATATGAGAATGAAAGAAATGAGTATTTTCATCACCATCTTTAAGCCAATCAATCTTGGCCTTTTGGCAAAGAAAGCTAAATTGAATCTTACATTGCATTCTATAAGTGGCAGCAGCTTCACTCTCAGCCTTCAACAAATCATGATCATAAGGATTGGTATGAACCATCTTCTGAATATCATCAAGTAGAGCTTTAGCAATACCAGTTGTTTTTTCCACATCAGAAAACTCCTTCCTATTAAGACCTTTCAAAGCTTGCTTAAGATTCTTCAATTTAGACACCACAGTAAACATGGCAGTCCCAGGTATACACTGACACCAGCTTCTCTGAACAATTCCTTTGAAATCAGGAGACAAACTCCACATATTATAATATCTAAACTGAGTTTTCTTCAAGATTCTCTCATATCTCCTATAACAAACCATAGGAGTATGATAAAAAAGACCCTCAGGTAAGAAATTAACATAAGCATCAGGATATAAGTTCAACCAGTCATTATTTACTAAGAATCTATCAATTCTAGAAAAGGATCTAGAACTAGGATCTTGCTTGTTATTCCAAGTAAATAATGCTCCTTGACCTTTAATATCAACCAGATCACAATGCGGCACACACATTCGAAAGTCAGCAATATCTCCCCACTGCACCTCACTTCCTATTCTCTCATTGAAATTCAGAACACTGTTAAAATCACCACAAATACCCCAAGGCCCCATATGCGTATCATGAATGTGATTAAGATCAGCCCATAACTCCTTCCTTGCTATATCCTCATTGAATCCATACACCACAGTAAATAAAAAACTTTCACCAGTTAAGATATCAGTAATCTCAGCAGTAATGTCCTGAGAAGAAGTATGAACAACATGAACCACAAAGTATTGATCACTCCAAATTAACCAAATTCTTCCCCCATGATGATAATTATTATTATTAATACCCTTCCAATGACCTCCTAAATTATTCAGCACTCTATCAAAATCCTGTGCTTTTACTTTAGTCTCCACAAGCCCATACAAGCCAATATTATTTTGATGAAGAAATTGCTTGACATCTAACTGCTTATGAACACCATTTATTCCTCTCACATTCCAGCAACCTATATTATTCATGACTAATATCAGGTGGAACTTCAACTCTCCCTTCCACTTGATTTAATATCTTAGAGTTAAGCACAGCAACATAAGATCTTCCTGGGGTCACCCTTTCTCCCTCAGACAGTTCTTGCCTAGTAATTCTCTGAATACTCACAGGAGATGGATAAATTCTCTGAACATTGGAAATACTTGTTGCAGCAGGAGAAGGAGATAAATTAACAACTGTAGGAACAGCTGCAGTTCTCAGAATCGGCTTCCATACCTGAAGAGGCTTGGTAGGAACCCTAATCCCTGCCTTCTTCTTACACACTGCCTTAGTATGCCCAAGTCCCTTACATTCCTCACAAATTACCGGCTTCCATTCATATTCAACTGGTAAAGTAATCTCACCACCTTTCTTATCTTTAAATGTAATACTCTCTGAGAACTCTTGCCCTACTTCAACTTCCACCAAAAGTCGAGCATACCCAATTCTATTCCTCTCCTCAGTATTAACATCACATTTCTGAAATTTACCAATCAACCCAGCAAGCTTCTCCAGACATGATTTACCCCAAAATTTAAGTGGTAAGCCATTCAAACGAATCCATATTGGCACCATTTTCACATTCTCTTTCTGCATACTGCTATTCTCAGTCCAGGCTCTAACAACCATAGGTTTATTATCAAACATTGGAAATCCTTGTTGAAGGACAAGATTCTTACACTCCATAGTGGGAAATCGAACAATGAAGACACCATTAGGGAGAAAAGAGATCTTATCATATTTGTATACACCCCAAATTCGATTGATAAAACCCTTAAGAAGATCCCATGGAGGATTTGCCCCCAACACATAACATATTACTGCAGAATCCCAGTATTTAATCTCCTGTGCTACATCCTCTTCTGTGAGTTGCAATAATTCCTTACCAATTTCAGTCGATTTAGCGATAGAAGAGAGAATAGGATTACGTTTACCTCTTACTTCAGTCCAGATCCCTCCTCCATCTTCTTCAGCCTCTTGAATTCCTTCCACAATCTCTTCGAGGTTCAGAACCGGGATACCAATAATATCATTGACTCCTCTAGTTCTATTAGCCATGGCAGACTACGGCCCTTTAGAAGACGACGGAATTGACGACATATCTAAATGTAAATCAGAAATATTATTAAAAGAGAGACGTAATCTACCTTTACTTTTGGTATTTTTTTGGGATTTTTTTGATCTGGTTTGCCTTGCCATTTGCAATTAGAACCCTAGAAAAACAAGAGAGAAGGCTAAGCTTTCTCTCTC
>JAIUZE010010338.1:0-17866 GCA_022085475.1 Heliosperma pusillum
CAAGACAAAATAGTGCTCAAACCGTATCATTTGTAAACACCGACTCAAAGTGGGAACATACCAAAAACCGTCACAAAACATGAGAATAGGGAATCATATAAGTTTGAATATGATAAACATGAGTCAATACATGATACATAAGCATTAGAACAAGTTTACGAAGCATAATGAATAAAAACATAGATCCCCTCTCCAAAACAATGTTGTTTGGAAACCAACGAAAACAAGGGTCCACTTCAAACGGTCATAACTATAGTTCTAGATATGGGAATGCAGAAATTCCAAGCCGAGGTGATAGCTTAACCTCTTACGGTTCCAACGAGATGTCACACGCCCAAAACAAGCAAGTAACGAAGGAGATATGAGCATTCTACCAAAAAGGGTCGGTGCTGTGAATTTGCACGAGTCCACCCGAGAACAACAACACCATTTCTATCATTTCCAATTTTCATAATTTACTTCTATCAACTAACAACAATCAATATTCATCATCAACAATCATCAACTAACAACAATCATCAACTAACAACAATCATCATCAAAATCATAATTTCTAAGCTTTCTAATTGTATTCCAAAAACGAATTCTAACATGGAAATCATGTAAAACACGTAAATGATATCGAGTAACCCTTCACCGGTACCTTTACGCGTCTTTAATCGATTACTAAACCTTCCTAGTAGTCTCCACCTACAAATAGGTAATAAAAGATGAATAAAATTCACCTTGAGAAAGACGGATAATTTAAAAAGCGAGAAAGACGGTAATTTTATTACCAATAAGGATAGAGGAAGCTAAGAGGAGAAGAATAAGACGAACTTACGTGAATTCCGTCAAAGAACGAATGATCTATGCGAATTATAAGATCGAAATCAAGAGGGAGGCAAGGGTTTCCATTTGGGTTTCTTAGTGATGAAGAAATGTTGTGTTTGTGTGAATGAAAATAGGATAAGTGGTAGTATGAGCTTTATAAGGGAAAAGTCAACAAAAGTCAAAGACGGCTTAAAAGTCAAGAAAATTCAAAGACGACTTAAAATTCAAGAAAAGTCAAAGACGACTTAAAATTCAAGAAAAGTCAAAGACGACTTAAAATTCAAGAAAAGTCAAAGACGACTTAAAAATTCAAGAAAAGTCAAAGACGACTTAAAATTCAAGAAAAGTCAAAGACGACTTAAAAATTCAAGAAAAGTCAAAGACGACTTAAAAATTCAAGAAAAGTCAAACTCGACTCAAAAGTCAAGAAAAGTCAAACTCGACTCAAAAGTCAAGAAAAGTCAAACTCGACTCAAACTCAAACTCGCCTTAAGACGAGATTTTCATGGAATCTCGCAGAAATTCCAAATACGAACTCGGAAATTCTAAATTCGACTCGAAACATAAAAATCTTAATTAAAACATAAAATTACTGAAAAGATTTCGTAAAATATTTCTACTAGAAAAATAGGGTACATTTCCGGGTGTTACACTAGAATTCACGTTTGGGGCAAAATTAGGGAGCAAGAACACCAATTTCTTTAAAATTGCACTTAAAACAAGTAAGATGATGTTTGTTGATGATAATAGGATGATGAATTGATGAATTGAGAGTGTTTGATAGAGATTATTTGAGAGAATATGGGTGAGAGATAGAAGAACAAAAGTGACGAAATAATGAAGGAGAAAGAAAGAAATTTGGGGAAAACCTGACTTTTGTGCCTCGGAACCGGTCGGACAGGACCGACTCGATCGAGCAAGTTAGGTCTGCTCGATCGAGCAACCCAGAAAACTCAGTTTTTGAAGTTGTGCTTGAGTCTCGGATGACAGGGTGCATGTCTAACTCGATCGAGCACCATGACCTTGTTCGATCGAGCAACCCAAAAGCATGCCTTTTTTTTCTCGCTTTTTTATTTTTTTTCTTCTTTCCATTCTTAATTCGACTTCTAATTTTTATTACCTGCAAGCACTTAATAAAATTGTTAGATCTCTCCCTCACCTCACTCTGAGCATAAAGTAGACCGATATTAACTATCCAAACATTAATAACTAAGTTAATTGCTAACGAAAATGAATTTTAAATAAAATTTACAAATGAAGTACAATTAAATACCGGGTTGCCTCCCGGCTAGCACTGGTTTATATCGGTCCCGCACGACTGTGTTACCTCAAAATCATGGTGAATTGTCAAGAGTGAAAAGGTCGACGACCTCTATCACTCCTATAAATGCCCCATCATAATAGATCTTTAAGCGTTGACCATTGACTTTGAAAGTTTCACCCTTGTCGGTTTGTAGCGTAACCGACCCAAACTTGTTCACCTCAGTAACTGTGAACGGTCCCGACCATCTGGACTTGAGTTTACCTGGAAATAAACGCAAACGGGAGTTAAATAATAATACTTTATCACCAACTTTAAATTCCCGCTGCATGATATGCTTGTCATGCCACTTCTTTGTCTTCTCCTTGTAAACCCGAGCATTACCATAGCCATGCAATCGAAACTCATCAAGCTCGTTCAATTGCATAAGTCGTTTCTCACCCGCCAGTGACGGATCCATATTAAGCTCTTTAATGGCCCACATAGCCTTATACTCAAGTTCTACCGGTAAATGGCATGCCTTGCCATAGACTAACCGATATGGAGAAGCACCTATTGGAGTCCTAAAAGCAGTTCGGTAAGCCCATAAAGTGTCATCGAGCTTACGACTCCAATCTTTCCTGGATTTACTCACAACTTTCTCAAGGATTGACTTAATCTCCCTATTAGAAACCTCCACCTGGCCACTTGTCTACGGATGATAACTTAACCCCTGACGATGTGTAACGTCATATTTCTTCAATAAAGTGTTAAGATGGCGTTCATTGAAATACTTCCCTCCATCGCTAATGAGAGCACGAGGGAATATGATCTTCTGAAATAGTTTAACAACCGCTTTGGCATCGGAAGTGGGAGTGGCAACAGCTTCCACCCATTTGGGGACATAGTCGACTGCTACTAGAATATATTGGTTACCATAGGAAGATGGGAATGGCCCTTGATAGTCAATACCCCAAACATCGAATATCTCAACTTCCAAAAATACCCAATTGAGGCATCTCATGCATGTGCAAAATATTACTCGTCCTTTGACACGCGTCACAAGAACGGACAAATGTAGTAGCATCCTTGAGAATAGTCGGACAGTAAAAACCCGACTGCATAACCTTAGCAAATGTCCTTGAGGGACCATGATGACCGCCATATGGAGAAGAGTGACAATAAGAAAGGATGGCATGTACCTCACCCTCTGGAATACATCGTCTATAAATGCCATCGGCACACTCCCGGAATAGATAAGGATCATCCCAAAAGTACCGTTTGACAACGTGTTGAAACCTCTTCTTTTGATGATAAGATTGACCCGGAGGCATAATTCCCCCAACCAAATAGTTGGCATAATCAGCAAACCACGGAGTCTCCATGGTAATGGCAAGGAGATGGTCATAAGCAAACAAATCATCAATGGGGATGGAATCTCACCCTTCAAACCTTAAACGAGACAAATGGTCAGCAACCACATTCTCTGCACCAGACTTATCCCGGATCTCCAAATCAAATTCTTGTAATAACAAGATCCAACGAATAAGCCGAGGTTTGGCTTCCTTCTTAGCTAACAAATATTTAAGTGCTGCATGGTCAGTGTAGACGATCACCTTAGAACCCACAAGATATGCTCTAAACTTATCTAAAGCAAAGACAACCGCAAGTAACTCTTTCTCAGTGGTAGCATAGTTAACTTGCGCATCATCCAAGGTCTTACTAGCATAGTAGATCGCATGTAGCACCTTATCCTTCCTTTGCCCCAAAACAGCTTCAACTGCATAGTCGCTGACATCACACATTATCTCAAACGGCAAATTCCAATCTGGAGACTGGATAATAGGAGCTGAGATTAGAGCTTGTTTAATCCTGTCAAAAGACTTAACACACTCATCAGTAAACACAAACGGGACATCCTTATGGAGAAACTTAGTCAATGGTTGAGCAATTTTTGAAAAATCCTTAATAAAGCGGCGATAGAACCCCGCATGACCAAGGAAACTTCTAACACTTTTAACATTCAACGAGTGCGGTAATTGTTCAACCACTTCCACTTTAGCCTTATCCACTTGGATGCTTCGTCCAGACACCAAATGACCAAGTACCACCCCTTCAGTTACCATGAAGTGGCACTTTTCCCAGTTTAACACAAGATTACTTTTCTCACAACGTTGTAAGACTTTAGTCAGATTAGCTAACCAACTATCAAAATCGGTCCCATAAAGACCTCCATAATAGACTCGATATAATCAGAGAAAATAGCCATCATACAACGTTGAAAGGTGGCGGGGGCATTACATAACCCAAAAGGCATTCTTCGGTAAGCAAAGACACCATAAGGGCATGTGAAGGTAGTCTTTTCCTGATCGTTAGGATGAATGGGGATCTGAAAGAATCCCGAGTAGCCGTCTAGATAGCAAAAATATTTATGACACGCTAGACGCTCTAACATTTGGTCAATATAGGGAAGAGGGAAGTGGTCTTTCCTAGTAGCTACATTAAGCTTCCTATAATCAATACACATCCTCCACCCCGTCACTAGTCTAGTAGATATGAGCTCGTTTTTCTCATTAGTGACAACCGTAGTCCCTCCCTTCTTAGGGACTACTTGAACGGGACTGACCCACTTTGAGTCAGAAATAGCGTATATGATCCCTGCATCTAACAATTTATGCACCTCTTTTCTAACTACCTCTTGCATAGTGGGGTTCAAACGACGTTGACCCTGCCTACAAGGTTTATGGTCTTCTTCTAACTGGATACGGTGCATACAAAAGTCAGGACTAATACCTTATAAATCGTCAATGCAATAACCTATAGCCTTCTTGTGTCTTTTTAAAACTACCAACAAATCAGTAAGTTGGCTTTCAGATATGTTAGCACTGACAATTACAGGATTCATCTCATGGGAAACAAGAAAAACATACTTAAGATGAGAAGGGAGGGGTTTAAGTTCAGGTTTCCTTACCTCGGTAACCTTAGGGGGGTTACCTAAGCTATACACCTTTTGTAACTTGCATTCCTCTCCTGTCAGCAGTTTTTCCATCTCAACTACTTCCTTACTCCGTGAGCTTTCAGATTCAGCAGTGCTGGAAATTAAGGTGATCTCCAGAGGATCCCTATTCAAACACAAAGAGAGACAGTCATCAACAGTTAAATCCACAATATCGACCCTATGACATGTCTCTTCTAGCTTGGGGTGTTTCATTGCATTATCTAAGTTGAAAGTGATAGTGTCATCCCCCACTGTTAGTGTAAGTCTCCCATTCTTAACATCTATAACCGCCCCCGTAGTATGGAGGAATGGTCGACCTAAGATGATAGAAATTTGGGTGTCCTCAACCATATCTAATACGACGAAGTCAACTGGTATGAAACATTATTTCCCTACTCTAACCGGTACGCTCTCTAAAATTACCAAAGGGTGTTTAATAGAACGGTCGGTCATTTGTAAGGTCATGGTTGTAACATTAAGTTGACCCATATTTAGCTTTTTACATATAGAAAATGGCATTACACTAACACTAGCCCCTAGATCACAAAGGACTTTATCAATAGCTAAACATCCTATATTACAAGGAATAGAAAAACTCTCTGGATCCTTTAGCTTAGGTGGTGTTCGGGATTGTAACACAGCACTGCATTCCTCAGTAAATGCAACCGTCTCCACTTCATTAAAGGACCGCTTCCTTGTCAATATGTCCTTCATAAACTTTGCATACGCCGACACTTGAGTGATCAACTCAGTAAAAGGTACACTCACTTGCAAATTCTTCACCACTTCCATAAACCTTCCAAACTGTTTATCGAGCTTGGATTTATGTTGGCGGTGAGGAAAGGAAGTGTAATGGCGATTTGCTCGACTTCTTTTGCTTTTGTAGATGAAGTAGAGGACTTATCAGTCAAATCAAGGGTTGTTCGATCGAGCAAAGGAGCTGCTCGATCGAGTTTGTCAAAACAGGAACTCCTTGAGCAGATTTTTCGGATTTTTCGGATTTTTCCTGGGTTGCTCGATCGAGCAAAGGGAGGTTGCTGGATCGAGCATCCTCTTTTTCAGGCACTTTTTCGCTGTTTTCTGAATCTTGACGAGCAACTTCCATACTTTCATCGTTTTCATCCCCTTTCATGTCCGGGCCTTTGTAATGGGTCCCACTCCTTAAAGTAATAGCATTGGCTTGTTCATGTGGAGGGTTTCCCTGAGGTGGAAGATTACCCGGTTGTTTGTGTGGATTTTGAATTGCCAATTGGGCAATTTGAGTATCCACTATCTTGTTATGTGCGAGCAATTGAGAGATCTGAGCATCTTGCTTTTGTTGTATCATGAGACTTTGCTGCAACATGGCTTTCAATTCCGCCATATCATTACTTGGAGGTGGTGGAGGTGGAGTTTGTTGAAAGTTTTGGCCTCCTTGATTTGGACGGTTATAATTGCCTTGAGAATTGCGATTCTGAGGAATCACATAAGAGGAACCTTGTTGCTGAGGTGGCGGTGGGGTAGGATTAAGAACATTCTGACTTCGGTATGAGAAATTTGGATGCTCTTTTGTCCTTTCATTGTAAAGGTTGGAGTAAGGTGTACCTTGCTTAAAGGATTGAAAGGCAAGTACTTGCTCAACCGTACTCATACACTCGACTGCATTGTGCCCCATAGTACCACATCTTTCACAGGTTGGCTCTTGTTGAACCATGGCATGGACCGTTTGTTTATTTTCCAAAGATTTTGAAGTTTGTAATTCGGCAATTTTCGCAGTTAATGCCCCCAACTGAGCTGCAACGGCATTGTCCGAACCTCCTCGCCTCGCATTATCCCTGGGATTGCAATACTCAGCAGTGTGAGTAACTATCTCATCAATCAACTTCCAAGGATTAGCATCGTTAGTGTTATTTTGGAATCTTCCATTGGCAGCAGAATCTAGCAGTGCTCTCTGATCATCATATAACCCGTTGTAAAACTGGTTGCATATGAACCAAGTATCAAAACCATGATGTGGAACGGATTTGACAAGTTTCTTGAAGTGAACCCATGCCTCATTAAAGTTCTCAGTGGGACTTTGTTTGAAGCTTGTGATTTGACTTCGGATGGCGTTGGTTTTCTGTGGCGGAAAGTATCTTTTGTAGAATACAAGAGTCATAGAATTTCAATCAGTGATGTCAAGTGCATTCACATCTAACTCACCCAACCAATCTTCTGCCCCGTCTCGTAGCGAAAAGGGGAATAACACCAACTTGATTTGATCTTGCGTTACCCCACCCGTTAAAGGAATAGAGCAACAATAGTTGGTGAATTTTTCCATATGCTTCGCAGGATCCTCAGTGGGGCTTCCTCCAAACATGTTTCGCTCCACCAAAGAGATATAAGATGGACGAATCTCAAAGGTTCCATTACCCGTAGTAGGGAGTTTGAATCCCTTGAGAATAGATGCAACGGTAGGCTCCGAATGGCTGGCTAAAGTAGGCATGGTTGTAGTGGATGCAGAAATATGTGTATCCTCTTCTAAGGATGGTTTTTCCAGCGACAAATTCGGCGTAAACTGTGTCAAGCGTACTCAAGTCTTTCGCTTCTTGAATTTTCTTCCAAAAGTTTCGTCTAACTCGGAGAGTCCTCTCTGGTTCGGAATCGTAGGGTACGAGATCGGACCTGGAACACTTGGGCATAAACGAACACTAAAGAAAAGGATAAGAACGGTCTCAAGGAACTTAGGTCCCCTGAGACAAAAAAAATAGACAAACTAAGTAGAAACAAACAGAAAACTGTTGCGTCCCCGGCAACAGCGCCAAATTTGATAACGGTAAAGTCGTGTCACCTTAATCAAAGCAATCCTAATTCACTATTAACCAATAGTCAGCGGTAAGGTATCAAATCCACAGGGAGGCGGTAGTATTCTAATCTGTTAAAATAGGTTCGTCTCTTATAGTAACAATTTCGTGGGTTTTGAGGAATTGTGTTTCTAAACTAATAGCAAACAATAACAATAAAAGGTTGAAAACAATAAGATTAAAAGTCAAGGGTCTCAGGTTCACTAGGATTATTATTCAGGGGTAAGGGTGTAATCAACTAACATGCAATAAAGTTATCTAAGGTCACAAAATCGGTCGATTCAATTATGCCCTTTAGATCTACAATTTAACATGCGACCGCTATCATTAAACGAGTTCTATTCAATTATCGTAGCATATCTTAGTCTTAACCCGGTCGGTGTCAATCCTAATTTGCGAGACTAGCTAATTAATCCTGGCCAGTAATTAAGCAACTAGAATTAAAACGATAATCAAACGATAACCATGCAATTGCAATTCAATTAATTAGTCTACCCCTTCTAACAATCCTAGATCCCCTTTCAACCCTAGATAAGAATTTAGCTACTCATAACTATATTGATAACAGCTATAATAAATAAAGTAAACATGATTAACAATAATGAAAGGAGTAACAAAAAATAATTGAAGAACTAGAAAGTAACTAATTGAATAACAAAGGAAGATTAAAGAATACCGATTACAAGTTTGAACTAAAGATAATAGTCTTGATGAATGAATCCAGCCGTAAAGCAAACAAAACTTGAGTTTCTAATATTAAAGCGTACCTAATTGTGAAAGACGAGTTTTCCGTTTATAATAAAATCTAATTAACTAGGTTAAACTAATTTAGGAAAGCCGAAAACCGTCAAATACTAGGCTGCTCGATCGAGCAAGGGTGTATCTGCTCGATCGAGCATGACGTCAGCACGACTCGATCGAGCAGAGTAACCTTGCTCGATCGAGCATCCCTTCAGATGACTCGTTTTATTTGTTTTTCTTCATTTCTTCTCTATTGCTCTCGATTCTCGTGCCTAACCTTCTACGATCTGACTCCGCCATGCTCCATATCAACTCAAAAAGCTCCAAATGCATCCCATCTGCATTAAAACATAATAGAAGCGGCAGAATCGATATTCTAGCTAAAATAGCATAGAAACAAGCAAGGAAAGACAATAAATCGAGTTATATATATCTAAGGGAAGCATAAAATATGTAAATAAATAGTGATCATCATCGACCTTAAAAATATAGTAGGTCGAATTGTCGAAAGGCAAGAGAATAATCAGCGCTAAGCACGAAAATTGAAAAAAAAAATCAAAAGCAAATTCATAACAAGGAGTTACATGGGCCGAGCCCCCATGGCTACAGAGAAGTACTCCACATTTTCATGTAAAAACTTTACTTGATGAGAGCTAAATCGTCACCCAAATCAAATTACACTTATTAAACAAGACTGGCTAGGGCAAGTCAAGTGTTGATCCTCAGGGACGGTGGGTGAATGGTAATGCTAAATCTAGACTAGTTATATTAGGTGTTGTCACGAAATAAATTTGGTTTAAAAACTAAAACTAAAACATAAAATAAATGCAAGAAATTGAAAATAGGACTCATCTAAGACGAAGAAATGACAAGCAATAAGAAGAAGGTCTAAGATTAACGGGTTCAAATGGGTAATTCAGGCTCTAGTGAGTCGGGTCAATAAGTGAAGGTAGTCACACTTGGGCACAGTGAAGTACGGCTCTCGTCTTACAGTTCCTCCCCATGTTGGTGCTAGCTAGCTCTAGCGTATACTAGGTCTAACATGCCACCTATATGCGGTTCTAGCAACATCTGAGGCTTTTGGTCTTACGGATATGCGATAACAAGGTCACGAATCATACAATAAGTCACTCAGAATTTCATCGAACATATGGTATGCATAGGATAGAAGTAACACAATAATAAACAAATTAACCCAACAAAGATAGATTAACCCTCATTAAACCCCATAATCCCCCACTAATCCGAAAAACTACACTACTCACTAATTAACATGAGAAACATGGAAGAATAAGACAAGAAATAAAGACAAGACATTGTAATATAAAAAAACAAGAAATGAAATGCAAAAGACAGATTGACAAGTAATTAAAAGAGAGATTAAGAAAATATATCAACTAATGAAGGCAAGAGATGAACAATAAAAGAAGAAATCTTGAGTGAAGAGGAAAACTTTGTCACCAATTTTCTTAAATAAACCCAAGAAATCTCATTACAAAACTAGATCTATAACTAATTAACGAGAAATTAGAAGAATAATTAAACTAATTAAAGAACTAATCTAATCTAATCTCTTTCAATAAGTCTTGCTTGTGACGGAGCGAGTCGTCGCAAGCTTGCGACAGGTCAAGTCCCCCTCACAAAGAGCAAGTGGCAAGGCAGGTGTGTGTGGTGGGGGGACTTGCCCCTCCACTTGCTCTTTATGAGGGAGACTTGACCCCTCGCAAGCTTGCGACGGGTCGCCCTGTCACAATTGAGAATTTGTGAATCTCTTTAATCTAAGTCTAGGGTTTGTCTAATATAAAGTGCCTCAAGGGAGTAATTACCAAAAGTTAGTATTTATAAGGTTATAAGGTTAAGAAAATAAGAAGGAAAAAGTGAGAAAAGATGAGAAGTGCTTTGTCCCTAGAGGAAAAGTGAGCATAATTGTTTTACTGTGTTGTCCCTAGAGGGACGGGCTGTTTCGGGCTAAGGACTTGTTTTTTCCTTTAGGGAATCCACGCTTAGCAAATTTTCTTCATTTTTACTTCCCTCTAGGGATAAAATTCTATTTAAAAGAAAATGACCAAGCTCTCTCCATTCTTCTCAAGTCCTCTTGCCTTTCCTCAAGATTGCTCCTACATGCAAAGTGGGGCCTCCAACACGCGTGGGGCCGCCTTGGGCATGTCGTGGGCCCTCGATATAGCTCATCTTCCTCTTGGTCACATAAAATGTGGTTAAATCATCCCAATGACGATTTCCCAACAAAATTAGCCATGTCAATGGTAGTATCCGGGGTTGTGTCGGCCTGACCAAGGTTTGATGTTGTTTTTCCGCTTTATCTTTTTGTCCAGTTTTTTGGGTCAGAAGTTGTTGTTATGGAGCCTGGTGTCTTTGAGTTGTCTTTAGAGGAGATGTTGGTTTGAAGGGTTGCCTTGTCCCTTGTCGTTTCTGTCTTGTGCTTTGGGTTAATCTGTGTGGATTGTCATGTTAGTCGTTTATCTTTAATATTAGTCCACATTATTTGAATGTACATAGTTTAGTTAATTGTGTAGCATAGTTACTTGTGTTGTCTAGTTAATTGTATATTTGTAAGTTGTGTTGTCTAGCTTAGTAAGTTGTGTTGTCTAGTCTAGTAAATTGTGTTGTCTAGTCAAGTGAGTTGTATTGTCTAGTAAATACCATGTAACTATGCACTATATAAGAAATGGAAATCTCACTCCCTAAGACAAGGGATTGAACACTCTCATTTAATTTCCTTTATTTGTTGCTTTTCAAAATAATTTACTTTTTCGAATGTCTCTGCCTTAGGTTGTCTAGCGTGAGGTTTAGTGCATTTTGTTGGTGTTCGTCGCTAAAAGTGACTGTCTCTGACTATGGGCTTGCTTTGTGCTAGATTCTCCTACGAGGTTCTTGGCTAGGAGTTTGGTTAAGCGAAGTTCTTTATCCTTTCTTACCAGCTTAGTTGATTTCTTGGTTCCTGGTCTTTGGACTTTGGAGATCGATCACCGGGGTGTCGGAGAATCTTCTCCATTGGAGGCAGGCTTATTCGGCTCGTATTATACCCTTTATCTACACTTTAATGGCGTAGGTGCACTTGGTTCGTCTCATTGGTCTAATAGAATTGTTAGTATTGCTGAAACGTGGATGAAGTTATATGTGTCTAATCTACCTTGCTTCTCTAATCTACATTGCTTCTCTAACATGATGTTAACAGTCGTATCTATAGTCATGTAGTAGTACTAGTTTTATTAGTTATATATGGTTTTTTTTTATGTTGAATAACTTTGATGTAACTATGCCTTTATGTCGAGCGGTTTATGAATGTCTTCGCGGTGAACAATGTGTATTTACGTCTTTTTCACCGTTGACAAAACAAAAACATAAATGAATTAAGTTTTACAAGGTCATAACTCATAATCCCAGAATTTGGTGATCATACAGTTTCACACTACAAGGGGTCAAGATATAATGCAACCAGTAATGAAACTATCAGCGCGCTAAGCTGATTCTGCGCAATCTATAATGAACCTCGATTTTCAAGGCGAATCACTGAATAATATCAAATAGAACACGATTACAATGAGTTGCAGCAAGGAAATGGGGCGGTGGATGAATTGGTGGGATGAGCGTACTGGTGAAAAAGCCGGAGATAGATGTGAGTCATCGAAAAATCAAGTTGTGACAGGTATTGTCACATGGATATGCACAGTCAATGAGTTTTGTAGTTGCTCGATCAAAGTACCACTCTCCAACTGCTATTGCCACAGGCTGCACATCATAAATCAACGAAAAGCAGTGTTTTCCGTAAGTAAACATTCTATAAACAGATATAAAATTACAGGAGAGGAAAATCAGTGTGCATAATAATATCCATACGATAGAGGTAATTAAGGGATCTTGGATTTAAGGGATAACTATCCAGATTAACAAGTTAATTGAAAAGGCGAAATGAGGAGTGAAAGCATAATCAGATCATGCTTATATTTTGGCCTTTTCAAAACGTTGTTCTTTTTTTGGAAAGTTTTGCGCAAATGGTCTTTAAGGTACGACGGGGTAACACTTGAAGGCTTTGAGATGAATGTTCAACTTAATGTTATTTACTCATCTCAGAACCTTGTGCCCTCAACGTGTCTTATTAGATGACCGACTCACACACAAGCTTATGTTTTTTTGGTAAGATGTTATAGCCTTCTATTTTCCTCTATCAACTAAAATAGTACCACTTCCTGACTTTCTGAGGCCATCTCCTAATGAGGTTGGCAATTGCGAACTCACTTTGTCAGAAGACATTCATTTACTCTTGTACATTATGCAAAGAGCCAAAACATCCTATGAAAAAGAATATGAAGTATAGTACTATACAAATTCCTTGTCGCAGTCAATCATTGTAAAAGTCTAATCAAGGAGATGATCAGAGTCATATTTCTATGTTTAAGGGCATAAAAATATAATCGACGTTTACGAGCTGGAAAGAGGAAGGTCAAAGAAGACTGCATATGATAATATATCATATTTAGATGTCCAAATCTTGTCCACATATTTGTTTCTTTATATAAGGACCCAGAACAGCCATTTTGATGCTAATGGGTTTCAATTCTAGGTCACAAGTATAGTATACTACTTCAGTCGCTAAGCTGGCTATCATCTTCATCTAATCCGTGCATATATCTGGTCAAATTTATAGACTTTGCGGTAAGGGTCAAAATAGTAAACTGAAAAGTAACAAAATTATCGAAATACCTTATTTTGCATAACAGGGGAGTCATCAGCAAACCATGTGTCCTGCCTCTCTGACTGACAGTGAGCAAAGCATGAATTAATGAACAGCCCATTTGGAGTGGACTGCGCAAACCCCTTCACTGAATTGAGCATTTGAAGTCTAAATTCTGCATCGGAACAAAAATAAAAAAGACTCTGAACATTGTCCAATACATATTGAAAAACTGGTAGCCAATTAGAGATGGGAAGAAATTACTCTGAAAAAATTGAATCTGTGACGAAGAACAGCGCACATGGTTCATTGTACATTCACCCCACATATGATTGGGATCAGCTGACTTTGGCGCTAAGCTAGCTTGAACCTGAAAATTAGAAACCAACGGATTGTCTTCTTTTTTATTTTATTAAATTAGTAGAAGAGTTGATTGGTTAACCTTAACTATTGTATAACACTTTTTCAGTACTTCCAACCCATAATAAAATTTCTTTAAAATTCCCATGTAGTACCGAGTACGTATTAAACATTTATGTCAACCTCCTACCGAAAAAGTCTCAGCCAAATAAAAAGATACTTCTGGTGATTAGCAATCACCAAAAACAACTATCATTCTTAATAGATATTTGCCGAAAAATGTTTTCTTCTTTTCCCAAGAAAGTGATTTGGTAGGAAATTTGATTTTGAAAGAAATGTTCATAAAATGGCAAGATTGTTGGAAATAAATAAAACGGACGTCTTCTTTTCCCATTTTGTTTACTTTTTTTTTAAAATCAAAGGTAAACGAATAAGTTTGGACGGTGGAAGTATAAATAGGTACTCTCTATCAATTTACTCTTAATATAAACAAATATAACGTTACACAATTCATAATCATCAGGACTACAGTTTCATTTACACCAATGTTAGAACTTAGTACAGAACATTTCAGTTGGAATTAACATGCCTGCCATGCATCATAAGCTGCGTTGAGAAGGAACAACGGTGTCTTGATATTGGCGATCAAATTTTGAGGGAAAAAGCACTAACAAACACAAAGAAAGTTATTAAGATAGATGAAAATGAAGTATGCATTAACCTTTATGCATATATAATGCTAATTTGATCGTAGAGACAAAATTATATACAGCAAGAGATGCGGAGAAAAATACCGAGGTTGAATCTAGGTGATCTGTACACGAAGGAGGCAAGTTCTTCTCGACGCCCTGCATGATGATATACTCATACATGAACAAATTTACCATTTTATATTTTAATAAAGAATAAACTTAATGTATATTGTCAGTAATGATAATGAAAAGAGCAACTGGGTTAAACATGTCGAATATAACTGATATATTCGAAAGACTAATTACCCCATATCTATCTCAGACCCTGGTCATAGGTAAGGATCTGAAACATTTAAGGAGTGAGATATAGCCACTAGTCCAGAGAGATACTTCAACAGTCAATAATTCATCTCTCATCTTATTCTTCAATCTCACTCTTTGAAAGGTAAACGAACAGAAATACAAAACGTCAATAATAATCAATTTATCATATTATCTTACATGGTATCAACCTAAACCCGATCCACCTACGATTTTCTTTGGCCTGCCACAGCCCACACATTTAATCCTCCGACCGGAGATGGCTATCATCTCTTCCATCTCGGCTGGCCTCCAATACTCTCCTAGCCTTACTATAATTGTTTAATTCTTAATAATATATTTTTATATCCTATTAGGGCATATTAGTATTATTATAAGGGTTTCCACATATAATATAAAACAAATTTTCTACTATATATCTCGTAATAATTAATTCCTGGGTGGAGTGATCAATGACTTATTAGCACAAGTGAGTACTAATTATGAATCTCTAGACCTAGAAATCTCAAAAGCATCAACAAAAGAGTCCTGAAACATTTAGAAGTTAAGATACAAGAATAATTACCATCCTTACTAGTTGCTAAGAGCTTTTACTGTGAGTTCTATAAGCATTATTAGAAAATTGTCATAAAACTCTAATAAACAATTATGTAGAATCTGATTGTTACCAGGTAAGTGACAACGCCGTTGAAGAAGTTCCTTAAGGTGTGACCACCAGATACATCCATTCTGCAATACCAAGACGTAGATGTCTATGAAATTACTAATTCTCTAAACATTGCCACCTTGGATTAACCAAGGATGCTAAAGGAAAGTGGGGAGATGATGGTTTTAGTATAATACAGAGTAGTTGCTTACGCATCAAGGAACAATCCGGCATCACTTAGACATTTCACTTTAGTTTGCCCTGAAAACAACGCTGCAAACTCGTCGCAGTGCAATATAGACGCTAGGCCGCCAGCAGAGCATCCTGAAAGAAGAGCCTGGTCAGCTGTACGCATTCCATTTTCCATCAGTTCTTCCATAGCAACTGACCATATGCGCTGCCCTCTGAAATACATTTGGTTTGCCTACAAATAGTTGCAAATAACAATGCTCAACCTACTTAACAAACCGGAGAAGCAGCCAGAGACCTAGAAAGTTACGTTTACGGTCTCTTAGTGAAAATTCTAGAGTAATTATATACTCCCTCCATCCCAGTCTTTTGCTTACCTCTCCTATTTTTGAGTATCTCGCTCATTTGTTTACCTTTCTATTTAGGAATGTTTTTCAGGAGTTGTTTAATCATCCAACCCATCTTGATCCACTTGTCATCCAACAATTATATCTATCAATGTGCCAAAACCGAAGGAAAACAAATGACCGCGGCAGAGTGAGTATAAATCATGACTTTAAACTTTTATAGACCAAAAAAAGTACAGAATACACACAAAAAAAGCTACGGAGTAGTTTTCTTGTTAAACCATCCAAATGAACAGAGAATCACAAATACGAAGAAGAACCAAATCCCTTCTCTACAAGCTCCACCCACAAACAAGATATAAAAAATTCAACTTATTAGCTTCTACCAAGGAAATGACCATTTTGCTTTTGTTGTAGCCGAAAGAATAATTCTGTTAGCTTAAAAACTACGCTAATATCAAGGCCACGGCTAAAACTATTCGTGGAATATAGTTAACAACCTCATCTTGACCTTCTCCAGCAAAGGACGCACCATCACAATATCGAACCTTTATCCTATTCCAGTTGTAAAAATCTGCAGTCCAATAGCAACTTTCATTAGATTTGTTTAAATACCCCAATGACACAAACTATAAGTCATCTGAAACTTGTAGCCTGGAGAAGAAAGGGAAAGTTTCAAAAATTATAGAAGTAAGAAAGACCTGGATTTTCCTCAGGTTTATTGCTTAATATTCCTGTAAACGCCAATTGCTTTTCCATAAACTTAGATGAGCCACGCCGCGTCGTCTTGCGATATACACATGTTTTTACATTGTTACACCATCCTCCTCCCTATAATATAACATAAACCATAGAATCGGATAATCAGTATAAAAAATACGGTGCTGAACAGAACTTGGCAAGGAGAGCAGCTCACATGAAATAACACACCAAAGACACATACATTATAGAGATACGGAATCGCCACTTTACAATTACTGATGCAAAACGATGCACACTAGCTTTACAACTACCTACGCAAAGCGACAGTTTGTATGTTTGACAGCTTTGCAAGTGTGAGCTCTCTGCATATATACATCATATTCCCCCCGTTATTTTTGTACGTCGTTTTAGCACATTGGAGATGAATTAAGAAAAACTTTGGAAAATTTAATAAATACTTCGTATAAATTAGGTATGTTTATTAACCTTTGGAAATAGGAAATAAATGTTTTACACAAACCAGATAGTGAGAATGCCTAGTTGTCGTATATTAATGCGCTTCATTAATTATTTTCTTCCCATTACATGTTATGCAACACAAGGAAATGCAAGACGACAAATAAAAAGAACAAACAAAAATCTCTGAAACGACTTATAATATGAAACGGAGCCACAGAGGGAGTAAAAAACTACCTTTAGCAATCACTTTTACAAAATTGTTTTTCGTAGGAATAAAGGTAGTAACTAGTAAACTAGTAATAATGGGTAATTAAATCATTAAAAAATCCCAGGTTATGAGTATCACTCCCAAAACATGATACTAGCTAGTTGACATATGCGACTTTTACACAATTGATGTAAACTGTTACACCAAACGACTAATACAAGACAGAGAGCAAAAGATTTAAAGTTGTGAGTGTGAACTGTTAAGTGCTCCTAGCTAGTCTTTAAATAAAGGTTTACAAAACATCATGTCAAGCTTAACAATCATGCTTCATCTCGTATCTGGAAATAACAGACTTGCTAAGCAGAGTCGGGAGAAAAAAACGTATAGTATTTCACAAACCTCTAGTTGTATTAGCCAACTGTTAGCGCCTGACCCAGATCCACGATGCCAATGGTAACCAGGCAATGTTCCGTCCAAGCAAACTGCAATAAGAATGAAGATAAGCCAACTGACATAACTAGCATTCCAGAAATACTCGATCAAATTTGTAATTTCATGGCGTAATAGATGATAATAGAAGAGCTAGAAGCAGCCTTAACAGTTCAGTACAGAAAAAAAAAATTACACAATAACTG
>JAIUZE010010339.1:0-21583 GCA_022085475.1 Heliosperma pusillum
ATTCTAGAAATATAAGTTATGACGGATTTAATTAAGAAATGAAGGTTTTATGATGATTTTGCTCAAGAACGACGAAGAACGGATGAAGAACGCTCAAGAACGAATGAAGAACGTTGAAGAACGATTAATTTGATCTTGATTATTGTAAAATGAAAGTTGTTAGTGAGTAAAGTGGAGAATGGGCCGTGTACATATAGAAGGATTATGGAGTCGGGTTTTGAAATTGTTGTTACGGAATTGACTCGGGTTTAATAATTATATTACGGTAATTGATTAGATATAAATATATATTAAGTTAATTAAATTAAATATCAAGATATTATGTTATTGTAATCAAAAGAAAGACAAATATCTAGTCCTATTAGAGGGTAAGAGTGCCGTGTGAAATGGTGATTGTCGGGTCTGTTTTGTAAACGGGTTTGCGTAATTTTCGTTGACGGATCGATAAAGTAATAAATATCTAAGATATTATTATTAGATTAATCAAAATAATGAAAATATCCAAAAGTGAGTGGAAAAGGATGACATGGGCGTGTGACTCATGCCAAAGTCGGGTTTCGGGTTTGTTTCGGGATTTACGATGACTCGGGAATAGTTAAATGATGTTCGGGTTAAAACCGTAAAAGTTATTCTTTAAATTCCGAATAAATTCAAAATAATTATATTAAATTATCATAAATCTAATAAATCTTAATAAAAATAAATTAAAAACATTATTTTTTTAAATAAAATTTCGGTCTTCAAAATTACAAGGCGAGTCGGAAAAAGTCAACGAAAGTCAAAGTTGACTTAAAAACGGGATTCTCATGGAATCTCTCAAAAATTCCAAATACGAACTCGGAATTTCAAAATTCAACTGGAAACAATAAATTCCACTTTAAAACTTAAACAGGCTGAAAAGTATTCATAAAATATTTTCACTAGAAAAATAGGGTACTTTTCGGGTTGTTACAAAAGCCCACAAACAAGCACAAGTAATTTGCCAAGAAGCTCAAATAATAATATATCAACTCATAAAACTCAAGCTTGATCAACTCTTCACCATCTTCATTTCGGTACCAAGTAGGAAAGGATGGCAAGATGTAGCAAATTTCACACATCAAGTCTTCACACCCCTTGACAATTTCGGGTGGCTTCTCATAGTGGACGAAAGAAGTGAGGAGTGTGAAAACACTCACTCTCTCAAGAGGATTATGAGGCAAGGTAGAGGAAGGCTCTAACCAAGTAGGTGAAGGAGGAAGCAAGATCTCAACTTCACCCTTTTCTTAATCAAGAGGGAATTTCTCCAAGATAATTCCCCTCATAACCTCTTCAATCTCATCCACTTGGTTTTCCCAATTACTAGAAGAGTCGTTAAGCCAAGGAACACCTTTAAGATAGATCAATTAAATAGAAATTGGAGAGTTCAAATATGCCTCAATCTCATCATCAATAAGACGATCAATTTCTTCTTCTTTTGAACTCTCCAAAGCAAAAATACTCAACAGATCATCATCTTCAACATTCTCTTTTTCTTTCAAGTCACCTTAAATGTCTTCAATAAGATCCACCAAATAGACACTTTCCACCATGAGTTTGGACATATATTCCATTAAAGAAAAATCAATCTTGCTTTAACCAACATTAAAAGAGAGGTGCCCCTTTTTAACAACAATGATGACACCTCCGGTTGCCATGAATGGTCTCCCAAGGATAATAAGAGTTTGTTGGTTTTCGGGACTGTCCAAGACCACGAAATTGGCAGGGATATAGACATTACCCACTTTGACCGGGATATCTTCAAGGATTCCCTTAGGATATTTGACCGAACGGTCGGCTAGTTGTATGGTCATGGAAGTGGGCCTCAATTCTCCAACGCCACCCTTTTTCCAATAGGAAGGGGAAAGATGTTAACACTAGCTTCTAGATCACAAAGATCTCTTGTAATTGGAATGTTTCCCACCACACGAGGTATAGAAAAGCTCCCCGGATCTTGAAGTTTCTTTGGCATATTGTCATTTAAGAGCACCGCACTACACTCTCCCGTTATGGCTACTAGCCCGTCATCCTTAGGGTGAGAGCCTTGGATTGGTAGAACATGATTCTCTTTTGGAACATTGATGGGTTCTTGATTGGCTAAATAGAAATCAAAATTTCTTTGTTGGGCTTGGACATTTGAGATGTTGGTCCTCAAAAGTTTGAAAAGTTGATCCGTATTGGCTTCACGTTGCATTGCCCGGCTCTCTAAATTTTTCAACATTTGTTGAATTGAAGAGTTGGATTGCTCAATCAAAGGAGGTGTTTTTTTAGAAATTTTGTTGAAGTTGAGAATTTTGATTGTTCTGTTGGTTCCAGTTGTTGTTGTTTCTTTGGTCCCTAAATGAGGAAGAGACACAGGGTTGGTTGCCATGTTGAGAATATTTCTAAGAATTGGAGCTTTGGCGTTGATTGTGATGGTAGGGTCTGGAGTGGTCGGGTTTGGAAGATGGTTGATATTGAGGAGCTTGATATTTGGGGTCCAAGGTTGACCCTCATATTAAATATTCGGGTCTTGATTGGGAAAGGTCCGATAAAATGTCTCTTGGCGTTGATAGGAGTACTTCAATTCTTCTTGCAAGGCATAGAAATCTTGTGAGAATTGGTCATCTCGAGGAAAGGACGGGCACATGTGATATGTGTGGCCAACACCACCACATGTGTCACAAATGAGTTATTAAGAGTAGGTTCTTGGTGGAGACCTTGGTTGCTCAATATAGTAGACTTTAGCACAATGAGGCGTCTCCCATTGGACTTGACGGATTTGCCTCTTGCCTCTTTCTATCTCCAAGTTGACAAAACTCTTCGATAACTCATCGAACTTGAGCTTTGTCTCCGACTCAAGCCTAGTAGGCCCTTCACTCTTGCCCTCACTCTCCCTTGATCCATAACTACTCTCCATTTCATAAACGTTTTGAATCATCTCTGTGATCTCGGCATTGTTCATCATATCAAAATCACTGCCAGAAGCCGCCACTATCATGTCCCTCACCTTTGCTCAAGTGTTTGGAAAAATGTTTATGTGGTTATATATTTGGGGATGCCATGATGTGGGCAAGGTGTAAGTAGATCTCTAAACCGTTTCCAAGCCTTACTTAAGGTCTCAAAATCTTTTTGCTTGAAGGTTTGAATCTCATGCTTTATCTTTGCGGTGTTGGATGAAGGGTAGAACTTATTGATGAAAACCTTTGAAAGGCTAGCCAATGTAGTGAAAGTACCCAGTACATGTGAATCCAACCATTTCATTGCATTGTCTTTCAAGGAGAAGGGAAATAGCATAAGAAAAATTTGATCTTCGGTGATTCCATTTCGTTTGATTGAAGCCACTTTCTCCTTGAAACCCACCAAATGCTCATTAGCATCTTCACTCTTCAACCCATGAAAAATTTCTTGTTGAATAAATGAAATGACATGGTGACAAAGCTCAAAGGTGTTGCGAGCAATGGCTCTATAATTTATGGTCGAGCAAGACCGATTAGGGTCCAGCCTATTTTAATAGCCCAAGGGTTGGTATGCTATTTCTTGGTTAAAAGGATTTTCTCTTGGTGAATTAGGAGAATTTGGTGTTCTTGGTGATGGTGTGTTGTTGGCATTTTGTGAGTAAGCGGGAGAATTTATAGGAGAAAGGATTGGAGGGTGGTTTGTTGGTATGATGAGAGGTGGTAAGGTGGACGTAGAGGGATGAGAAATAGAGGACTCAATTATGGAATATTGAATATTTGTAGAGGTAACAATGGGAGATCTTCTTAAGGACGCAAGTACGTGTCTTCTTCTTACCCGGGGAGTATTCTCAATCTCACGATCAAGCGGGAAAAGAGGTCCCAATGTAGCACCTACTCATGCACTCAAAGAAAGATCAAATGGTCATAATGCAAATAGATGCACTTGGACAAGGTGAAAAACAAACACAAAAAGAAATGAACTAAGCCTAAAATCAATTTAATCTTATCCAATATTGCCGTCCACGTCAACGACACTGTAAAATTGATACGTTTTTATTTAACCTCGCAAGCGTACGAGTGATCGTTGAGTATTACGAGGGTCGAATCCCGAGAGACGTAATTATGGCTCTAAGACGGTTTAAGCGAATTCTAGTTTAGCTCTTGGAAGTGGCAAGTGGTTGATGATTAATAATGACTTAAGACTAAGCAAGAAGGCAAGAATGTAATTTAAACAATAATTAAAAGGACTAAGGTATCCGCGTTCGCTAATATAGGTAAAGGTCAATTATGATGAGGGTTAAGATTGGTCTACTGGTGAGTCAAGGTAATTTTCCTCCTCTCGGTGTGAGACGCTCCCTAGGTAAGTCTCCACCTCTTGGTGCGAGGCGGACCCTAGCCTAAGCTTAAGTTGGGTTCTCACCTTAACCTCCCCCTAAACATTCAATAAACACACACAGCACAATACAAGTTTAAGCTCTCACTCAAACTAGTACTTAAATATAGAAATAACTCAAATTGCTCATTCAAGCATTTCAACAAACACCTTGCGTGCAAAATAGAGAGACTACCAAACGACCCAATCTTTATGCCAAAACACCAAAATCAACCCATAAACCTACACTAGTTATTCCCCCATCTACCTTAGTAATACACTTCTCACACATATCAATAAGAACCAGCATAAAAGATGAAGACTTTGATATAAAACTAGCAAGGAATGACATGTTCAACAAGATAACTAATTAAGCAAGCAAGTAAATGTAATTAAATGACAAGTAAATGAAATAAAGATAAGAATTATACCAAACCTGTAACGAAGATAGAAACTTGGATTAATACATAAAGATAGAGTGTCTGATATGTCTGGTTTTTATATAATTTTACTCCCTAAGTTAGCTCGATTTTACATGATTATTATACTTTGTTTAGTATTTTTATGAGCTAATTACGTGTTCGAGGTGCATTGCTCGTTTTTGCTATGTTTTGTAGGAATCTAAGCATTTAGAGGCTTTTTCCTAACACAATTAGCAAGTACCAAAGTCCAACAAGCTAATGGAAACAAAATAGACCATGAAAGGAGAATGACAAGCCAAGCATAAGATTTATGAAATGGATTGAAATGCAAATGAGAAACCAAGAATGAAGCCCAAAGCAAGGTGCCCACAACTCAAGCATAGGATACTCCTTTAGATGCTCAAAGAAAAACTAAACTATGCAATTAACCGGAGAATTAAGGTGTTTAAAGACATAGCTTAGGATTCCTTAGGCATTAAATGGTGCATTTAAGCAAATGCACCCGGATTAAGGAGGCCCCGATCGGGGTTCCCAGGTCCCGATCGGGGTTTGGCTTCTGTGATCACAACCGTTTAAAGTCCCTCTCCCTATATAAAAGAGAGAGACTTCGACACTTAGGGATATCTTTTACTCATCTTTCACATATCATTCATAGCTTTAGCTTAAGCACACAAGTTTTTCTTAGTTTTATAATTAGTTAAACATTTAGTTATTACTTTGTCAAACACTTGGTTACATTTCAAAGTTGTAATTCAATCTTTCCATTTTAGCATTTGGGTTATTCGTTCTTCATTTCCGAGTTATATTTCTCTATTGCGATAATCCTAATTCTAGTTTTATATTAGTATTCACTTTCGTCCTTTGCCTTACAAATCATTTAGTTAATCGTAACATTTAGTTAATCATAGTTTTACTATTTTCTACATTAGAATTTTTAGTTTTCATTCTCTTAGTGTAGTACATTTTATTAACAAGTTGTTTTCCTTTATAATTTCATATTCATCATGCTTATTATATCAAATAGTATTAGTTTAATTATAAATATGAGTTAGTAGTTTCATTTGTCTAGGGATTAAGGAAGCCATGCATAATTAGTAAGTTGTAAATATTAAAATAAGGATGAACTAATATTGATAAATTGTTTCTATCACATGCTTGTATTTTTTGTTAATCTTTGTTATTTGGCCAATTGCATTGATTAAATTTGTTAATTCATTCTACATGTCGAGAGGCACGGAATTGGATTAGACTAAGCATGTGTAGTAGGACGACTCTAGTTATAACGAAAGTTCTCTAGGACTCGACCTAAGGTTGACACTAATATCGAGAGATGGGTGTCTTTAGCCTAAACAATTAACAATATTAAGAATTCCTATGTTTAACATGAGCATTTACGTAATTGCATGAGTGACCCGACTCCCCTAGACTCTTTTAATATTATTTGATTTGCATCATAGTTAGCTAAACATCAAACCAAACCAAACCGTTAAACCGACTTGATAGTAGTCCATTCATAGCATTTCATAACGAAATTCCCGTGTCCTTGTGTTCGACCCCTCGTACTTTATTTATTTGTATCTAGGGAAATTTATCTTTGCATAGGTGTGCGATATACCCTATCAAATTTTGGCGCCGTTGCCGGGCACACGTTTTTATTTCGTTTTTGATTTGTAGAGTTCTATCATTTTTTCTCTTGTCTTTTGGAACACTTGTTCCTTGAGACCATACTTACAATTTCCTTGAAGATTGTTGCCTTATGCCCAGGTCTTCTCGTGAGGAAGAATTACTTTCACCGGATTCCGAGCCCGAGAAAACCTTTCGTAGAAGACGACGCTTTTGGAAAGAAGTAAAAGACGCCTCTTCTCCCATGCAAGTTGAAAGTGCCAGAAAGTCTTACTTAGACGATCTGGAAAATGTTGAAAACGAGGAGGTTTCTAGTTCATCATCATCACCACCACCCTCACCAACTAAGAGAATGGTGAAACTTTCCGATCATTCCAAGCTCACCGCGGCTATGCTTCCGGCCGGTATCACCACCAATCAAATCACCGCCCCGGAATTCGAGATCGACCCAGCTTTCATTACCCTTGTAGAGAGTAAGCAATTTGGGGGAAGTCCTTTGGAGGATCCCAATTTGCATGTGCAAAACTTTTGTGACTATTGCTCCATGATCCGCCAAACGGGTGTCACTCAAGCCCAAATTAGGGAAATACTCTTCCCTTTTTCTTTGAAGGGCAAGGCAAAACTTTGGATCAATAGTCTTGATCGTGCCACCATGGGAGTGACAAATTGGGAGACATTGGCTCTTGCTTTCTATCAAAACTTTTTTCCACCCGAGAAAACTCAAACTTTGAGGAGCCAAATCACGGGATTCCGTCAACAAGCTCTTGAGAGCTTATATGAAGCTTGGGAGAGATACAAGAAGCTCCAAAGGCAATGCCCACACCATGGGTTGGATGCTTGGTTCCTTGCCATAACACTCTACAATGAGTGTTGTGCCGAATCCCGAAGAATTCTTGATTCCGCCAACAATGGGCGTTTTCAAGAAATTGACACGGATATTGCTCATGCCACCATTGAATCAATGGCGATTTACGATGCCCAATATGTTAATTCCCAGAGTGCACCCATCCAAGGAGGAGAGGGAGTTGCCGTCACTAGCATCTTGAAGAATCAAATCCTTTTGCTCCAAGAAAAGTTGGAGGCTCAACAAGCGGTTCATCAACTCAATGTCGTGTCTTCTACTAGTCAAATTGTTGTTTGCGAAAGTTGTGGAGGTGCGGGTCATTACTCCAATGTATGTCAAGCTACTATGGAAGAGGTATGTGCTCTTCAAACTTTCAAACAAAGTTTTTATCCACCGAGTACCTTTTCCAATACTTACAACCCGAACACAAAATTCCACCCCAACTTGTCCTACAAAAGCGACAATGTGCTCAATCCTTAACCCCAACAAAATTTTGTGCCTCAAGCTCAACAAAATGCCTATGTCCCACAACAAAGAATCAATTATCCACCGGGTTATCAAAGTAAAAACTACCAACAAAGACCACCAATCCAAAACTCCCAACCAACCCAAGTTCCACCACAAAAAAATGTCCAACAACACTATCAAGAACTCAAGTTCTTAGTAGACAATTGGCTAAGACTCAATCGGACATGTTGGCTCAATTTCAAAAGAATGATCAAAGACAAGGTTCCGCAATCAAAATGCTAGAGCAACAAATGGCTCAACTAGCCACTCCTAGCTCTCAAAGAAGACCGGGTCAATTGACTCCTCAAGGTGAGCAACCACATGATACTCTCAATGCAATCACCTTGAGAAGTGGTACAAAGTATGATGAGCCACCCATGCCCAAAGACAATGAGGAGGTGCTTGTTGAGTTGGAGGTTTCATCTAGCGGTAAGAAGGATGAGGTTATGCCCGAGAAGGTGGATGATCCTATTGTGGTTGAGCAAGTCAAAGATGTGGAGGATGCTCCTCCAAAGAAGGTTGTTGAGACAAAGGAGCCGGAAAAAGTCAAAGTGCCTTTCCCTCATCTGTAACACCCGCAAAAGTACCCTATTTTTATATTAAAAATATTATACGGATACTTTTCAGCGAAATTTATTTTTAGTCTAGAATTTAATTTCCCGTCTCTAATTTAGAAAATCCGAGTTCGTATTTGGGCTTTACTGGAAATTCCGAGTGAGTTACGTCCTAAGACGCTTATGGGCTTTTTCCCATGTTTTTCCACTTACTCCCTTATACTCTCCCTTAAACCCTAAACTCCCTCATTCAACTTACTCCTTCTTCCTCACCAAGTAACCACCAAAAACCTAAGCTCCATAATTGATCAAGCTAAAGATCAACTCTACTCCTTCATTACTTGCTCAAATTTGCTAATTTCCGTCATAATCTTTCCCTCTCATCGTCCTCTATCTTAATTGGTAATAAAATTACCGTCTTTCTCACTTTTCAAATTATCCATCTTTCTCAAAGGTGAATTATATTCATCTTTTATTGTCTAATTGTAGGTGGAGACCTTCAAGACCTCCACAAATACTACTACTTAGTAGAAGAAGACCTCGACAAGGATTGAAGATGCAAATAGGTAACGGTGAAGGGTTACTCGATATCTTTACGTGTTTCTAATGTGTTTTTAATGTTAGTAATCGTATTTAGAATAGGATGATTAGTCCTAGGAATTGTGTTGTTGATGATAGTTGTTGTTAGTTGATAATTGTTATTGAGTATTGATGATTGATGATGATAGTTGAAGGTTGTTGATGTTCATTGTTGTTAAGTGATGGTTTCGTGTACATTTGGTCCCAGCCGGCAGACCAGTCGCCGGTCAGCTGACCGACTGGGATGTGGCTGATGTGAAATTGGTGTTACGTGATGAATTTGGTATTATGTAGGTCTCAGCCGGCCGACCGGCAGCCGGTTAGCCGACCGGCTGAGACATATCTCAATTACTCTTCATTTTCTCAAGTGTCATATGGTCCAGCCGGGTAGTCGGCAGCCGGTCGCCTTGACCGGCTGAGACACGCTGTATATTCAATTGTTTTCAAATGTTACTATGGTGCCAGCCGGGTAGCCGGCGGCCGGTCCATTTGACCGGCTGGCACACGCTGCCTTTCTTTCTCTATATTTCCATATACTTTCATTTATAATAGTTCGTATGATTTATTTATCGTATAAATATACGTAATTACTTTAAATAGTCATGTTAAGAATATATGATACTCCATTCGCTTGTATCGCATGTTTTGTGACTGTTTTTGATATATCCCACTTTGAGTCGGTTTTACATATGTTATGGTTTGAGCACTAATTGTTATGTGCTATGAACTCTCATCCCCCTGCTACCTCCTCGCTCGTAAGGCTGGAATGTTGGAACGAGGAGTGTATCTTTACTGATTAATTGCATGTGCTAGTGGGCATATGACGACGTTGTTGGGAGGCGAACGCTTTGCGAGGTGGTGTCATTGCATGTAGCGTAACGCTTGTTATGATGCTTGTGCTTTTTTCTGCCTCTTTTGTGAAGGTTGACCGAATTTGGGGTACTCGGCTTCTATGGTTGACCGAGTCTTGGATGCGAAATGTTTATCGCATGTCGAATCGGAAAATGTTATTCCGAGAGTCTGGCCAGATTTAGACTAGGACCGTATTATTATCGTCGTTCTACCAGGAAGAAATTAGTCTACATATACGAAATGTGAATCGTGTATGCGTTCAGGGAAATGTTTATCCCGTGGATGCGATTTTAATCATACTTGCCATGTACAAGGTGCTAGTGCGTGTCATTTACCGTGAGAGATGTTGTCAACGTATTCGTGCATTTGGATGGATGATTATATGATTGATTATTTGTGATCGTTGGATGACTTGGCATGGTTTGTTTGTCGAGTCTCAATCTTATCAAGCTTATGCCGCTAACGGTGAGATGCAAGCCCTAGTGAGTGTATGGTTGCCTAATTGTGTCTTCCCCGAGTCTATCTATAATATGATGGTTACGGTTTTGTACTTCATGTATCGATATCCTTATATATTGAATTGCCTAATTATCCTTCTCGTATTTCACATGTATATTTATATATGCATGCTTCTACTTTCGTATTTCCGTTTAAGTATGTTATTTGTGATATGGCTTGGAGAACCCGGAGTTACTCCCCACTGACTGTGGCGTTCATGTTTTTCATGGATGAGCAGATTGCTTGCTTGGATGGATTTTGCTTGTTGTATGTTGGGTTCAGGTGTGAGCTAGTTGGCGTTGGCGTTGACGATTCACCCCTAGACGATGTTTAGCTAGTTTGCTAATAACTTTGATATTTGATAACATTTTGAGAGACTTCGTCTCTTTGTAGTATATTCTATTTTAGTTTGTATTTATTTGACATTCCTCGTATTTTTATCTTGGCATGTCAAAAGTTTTAAAAACACCGTATTTTCCGGTATATAAATCACATGCTTGTTATGTTTTATTTCCGCATTCGCGAGGGTTGTCACAGTTGGTATCAGAGCTTTAACGCTCCCGACGCACACACGTGAACCCTAAACTTAAACTACTTGACCTTGAAATAATAAATGAGAGATGGGTAGAGATTAAGGACTTTACTTGGTAGTCTCTTTGTTTATGCTAAGTGTTAGGATTAACTTGTTTTATTTTTATTTCTTATGAAGATGGTTAGACCTCGAGTAGTGGAGAACGTCATTTTTGAGGCTCTTACTCAAGTGCTGAGAAACCAACAAGATGCGGCTAATACTCAAGCCGAGCAAGTCCCTCCTCATAGAGAAGACAATCACCAGGGAGGTTACGCTTGGGTGGCTAGCCAGATAGCCAGGAGTAAGATTACACCTTATGGTGGAGAGCCGGACCCTACCGAACTCTTGGAATGGTTTCGAGAAATGGAGAAGCAATTTGATTTATACCAAGTCCGTGAAGAGGACAAGGTAAGGATTGCGAAGGACTTGCTAGTGAGGGAAGCTGACAATTAGTGGGCGATTACAAATCCCACCGCTACTCTTGAAGTCAACTTCAACTGGGAATATTTCAAGGCTCTTGTTGAAGGCCGATTTTATCCTAAGAAGCTCAAGCAACAAAGGCTCAAGGAATTCATTGATTTCAAGTAGGGTGACTTGTCGGCACAAGACTTCACCACGGAGTTCAACAAGCTTGCTCACTTTGCTCCAAGGCTCATCAAGGATGATGAGGACTGAGCTTTCTACTACCGCAACAAGCTTAGTGCTTTACTCCAAAGCAAAGTGAGGAGAAATTCTACTTCCTTTGGAGAATTTTATGATGATGCACTATGGGCCGAGAACTCCATGAAAGCTATCAAAGATGAAGCAATGATGAAGAGTTCCCCTCCTTCCTTCACTCCTAGGCCAAATTTCTATAAAAAAACGTCGTTTACTCCTTCGTCTTCCAATTCTTATGCCAAAAAGAGGAGATTCAATCCTCCCCCAAATGCAAATGCAAGAGCTCCCACTCCTTTCATTCCCCGAGCTACTTCTAACGTAGCTCATAGGCCATATGCTCCTCCCCAAGCTCAAGGTCGCTTATGTAGCCGTTGCAAACAACCACATCACCCCGGTGTGGCATGTTTCAACTGACCTAATGTTTGCTTCTTTTGCCAAAAGAGTGGTCACCGTTATGATGATTGCCCCGATCGGAAGTTGCCCCCCTTCAATTGCCAAACCCAAGGGATCTATCTTCGTTCTGAGCCGAGCCGAAGCCGATGCTCATCCGGAGATAATTAAGGGTATGTTCTCAATCTTAGAGCAACCGTGTCTTATTCTATTTGATACCGGTGCTTCTATGTCCTTTGTATCTTCAACTTATGTTGATAAATTAAAAATCGAGCCTACTTCTAGTGAGGATACTCCCATATCCTTACCATCCGGAGAAATTATCTCTTGTTCTACTATTTATCCTAATGTTCCAATCTTTATTGCGGGTACTATCTTTCCCGCTAATCTCCTTAAGTTTCCTCTAGGAGAGTTCGATGTAATTCTAGGTATTGATTGGTTAGCATTGTATCATGCTAGATTCGAGTGTAGAGATCAAAAGATTTATTTAAAGAGTCCTTTAGGAGTTAGAATAACCTATAAGGGATCTCATTCCCGAAAGGGTGTGTCTTTGATTTCCGCAATGAAGTTGGTGATTATGGTGAGAAAGGGTCACCAAGCATACTTGTGATTTGTGTCTTCTACAACTACCTCCTTACCAATGATTGAAGATGTGCCTATAGTATGTGAATTTGTTGATGTATTCCCCGAAGACTTGCCCGGGATCCCTCCCGAGCGTGATGTTGAGTTTTCCATTGATCTCGTCCCCGAATCCGGACCCATAGCTAATGCTCCATACCGTATGGCTCCAACCGAATTGAAAGAGTTAAGGAAGCAACTTGATGATATGATTGAAAAGGTTTCATTCGACCGAGTGCCTCACCTTGAGGTGCTCCCGTTCTCTTTGTGAAAAAGAAAGATGGTTCCATGAGTCTTTGTATTGATTACCGTGAGTTGAACCGGATTACAATCAAGAATAGGTATCCTTTGCCAAGAATTGAAGATTTGTTTGATCAAGTAAAGGGTGCTTCTACTTTTTCCAAGATTGATTTGAGATCCGGATATCACCAAATTCCCGTTCGTGATGCCGATATTCCAAAGACCGCTTTTAGTACAAGATATGGTCACTTTGAGTTCAAGGTGATGCCATTTGGATTGACTAATGTTCCCGCTATTTTTATGGATCAAATGAACCGCACATTTAGTGAGTATCTTGACAAGTGTGTGGTGGTGTTCATCGACGACATCCTTATTTTCTCCAAGACCGAAGAAGAGCATGTTATTCATCTTAGGACTATTTTGGGTGTCCTTCGTCGTCAGAAGTGGTTTGCCAAATTCTCCAATTATGAATTTTGGTTACCTAAGGTGTCCTTTCTTGGGCATGTAATTTCTAAAGAAGGTGTGATGGTAGACCCTTCTAAAATTGAGGCCGTTGTTGATTGGAAGAGTCCGACCGATGTTAGAGACGTCCGAATTTTTCTTGGTTTAGCTGTTTATTACCGTAGATTTGTCAAAGATTTCTCAAAGCTTGCTAGACCAATGACCCAATTGTTGAAGAAAGAAACCAAGTTAGTATGGAATGAAGCTTGTGAAGCCGCTTTTCAAGAGTTAAAGAAAAGGTTGACTACCGCCCCGGTGTTGACTTTACCTGAAGATGGTGTAGACTTTGATGTCTATTGTGATGCTTCCAAGATGGGATTGGGTTGTGTACTTATGCAAAGTAGGAAAGTGGTTGATTATGCCTCGAGACAGTTGAGAGTTCATGAAGTGAACTACCCTACTCATGATTTGGAATTAGCCGCCGTGGTTCATGCTTTGAAAGTGTGGAGACACTATCTTATTGGTGTTCATTGTCGCATATTCACCGTTCACAAGAGTTTGAAGTACATATTTACTCAAAAGGAGTTGAATATGAGACAAAGAAGATGGTTGGAATTGGTGAATGATTATGATTTTGAGTTGCTATACCATGAAGGGAAGGCCAATGTTGTTGTCGATGCTCTTAGTAGGAAATCTTCTCATGCCTTGAATGCTATGTGGGTATTACCCGATGATCTTTGTGCCGAGTTTAGAAACTTGAAGTTGGAATTCGTGGAACGTGGATTTGATTATGTTGGTGCTATGGTTGCCGAACCTGTTTTTCTCCGCGAGATCCGTGAAAGCCAAGTTGATGATCCTATCTACAAGTCTATTCAAGCCAAGCTTCTAGAAGAAAAAGCTAAAGACTTCAAGATTGATGACAAAGGTGTCCTTCGACTCCATGACCGTCTGTTTGTACCTAATGCTCTTGACTTGAGAAAGCAAGTTCTTGATGAAGCTCACCTTTCCCCTTATTCTATCCACCCCGGAGGTGATAAAATGTATAAAGACTTGAAGCTACAGTTTTGGTGGCCGAATTTGAAAGGCGATGTTGTGTCCTATGTTGGAAGATGTCTTACTTGCCAACAAGTGAAAATCGAACACAAGAGGCCCGATGGATTGCTACAACCTTTGGATATTCCATTATGGAAGTGGGAATCTATTTCTATGGATTTTGTCATGGCTTTGCCAAGGACCGTTGGAAGTAAAGATGCCGTTTGGGTTATTGTTGATCGTTTGACCAAGTGTGCCAGATTCATTCCGATCAAAGAGACTTGGAGTTTAGATCGACTAGCGAGAGCCTATGTTGATGAGATTGTTAGATACCATGGTTTTCCCAAGGAGATCATATCTGACCGAGATCCGAGGTTTTGCTCGAGATTTTGGAAGGCTTTACAAGAAGTCATGGGTAGTAAGTTGTTGATGAGTACCGTATTCCATGCCGCTACCAATGGTCATACCGAGAGGACTACTCAGACTTTAGAAGACTTGCTTAGGGCTTGTGCACTCGACTTCCAATCTAGTTGGGAAAAGAGTCTACCGTTGGTGGAGTTTTCTTACAACAATAGTTATCATGCCTCGATCAAGATGGCATCTTATGAAGCTCTCTATGGAAGGAAATGCCGAAGTCCTATTTGTTGGGATCAATTGAGTGATGTTCGTGACTTAGGTCCCGATGTTCTTGTTGAAACTATTGGTCATGTGAAGGTCATTCGTGATTGAATGAAAGCCGCTCAAGACCGACAAAAATCTTATGCCGATATCCGAAGAAGACCCTTAGAATTTGAAGTTGGAGTTAGAGTGTTTTTGAAAGTATCTCCGATGAAGGGTGTAAAAAGGTTTGGTGTAAAGGGTAAATTGAGCCCGAAATACATTGGACCCTTTGATATTGTGAAAAGTATTGGTGCCGTAGCTTACAAGTTGGACTTGCCCCCAAATTTGAATAAGGTTCATGATGTCTTTCATGTTTCTCAATTGAGGAAGTACGTTAGTGATCCAAGCCATGTCTTTCAAGCGGAAATGCCCGAGCTTGAACCGAATTTGTCCTTTGAAGAGAAGTCAATCCGCATTCTAGATCGCAAGGATAAGAAGTTGAGAAGTAAAGTGGTGCCTTTAGTGAAAAGTTTGAGGAGATGTGCTAATGTCGTAGAAGAGACGTGGGAAACAGAAGCTTTTATGCGTATTAAATATCAAAGCCTGTTCGATTAAGGTATCTTTCTTTCGCTCAAGTTTCGAGGGCGAAACTTTTTAAAAGGTGGGGTGATTGTAACTCCCGCAAAAGAACCCTATTTTTATATTAAAAATATTATACGGATACTTTTCAATGAAATTTATTTTTAGTCTAAAATTTAATTTCCCGTGTCTAACTTAGAAAATCCGAGTTTGTATTCGGACTTTACTCGAAATTCCGAGTGAGTTACGTCTTAAGACGCTTATGGGCTTTTTCCCATGTTTTTCCACTTACTCCCTTGTACTCTCCCTTAAACCCTAAACTCCCTCATTCAACTTACTCCTTCTTCCTCACCAAGTAACCACCAAAAACCTAAGCTCCATAATTGTTCAAGCTAAAGATCGACTCTACTTCTTCATTACTTTCTCAAATTCGCTAATTTCCGTCTTAATATTTCCCTCTCATCGTCCTCTATCTTAATTGGTAATAAAATTACCGTCTTTCTCAAAGGTGAATTATATTCATCTTTTATTGTCTAATTGTAGGTGGAGACTTTCAAAACCTCGACAAATACTACTACTTACTAGAAGAAGACCTCGACGAGGATTGAAGAGGCAAAAAGGTAACGGTGAAGGGCTACTCGATATCTTTACGTGTTTTTAATGTGTTTTTAATGTTAGTAATCGTATTTAGAATAGAATGATTAGTCCTAGGAATTGTGTTGTTTATGATAGTTGTTGTTAGTTGATAATTGTTATTGAGTATTGATGATTGATGATGATAGTTGAGGTTTGTTGATGTTCATTGTTGTTAAGTGATGATTTCGTGTACATTTGGTCCCAGCCGGCCGACCGGCTGCCGGTCAGCTGACCGGCTGGGAAGAGGCTGATGTGAAATTGGTGTTACGTGATGAATTTGGTATTATGTAGGTCTCAGCCGCCCGACCGGCAGCCGGCCGACCGGCAGCCGGTCGGCCGACCGGCTGAGACACATCTCAATTACTCTTCATTTTCTCAAGAGTCATATGGTCCAGCCGGCAGCCGGTCCCCTTGACCGGCTGGGACACGCTTTATATTCAATTGTTTTCAAATGTTACTCTGGTGCCAGCCGGGTAGCCGGCGGCCGGTCCATTTGACCGGCTGGCACACGCTGCCTTTCTTTCTCTATATTTCTCTATACTTTCATTTATAATAGTTCGCATGATTCATTTATCGTATAAATTTACGTAATGACTTTAAATATTCATGTTTAGAATATATGATATTCCATTCGCTTGTATCGCATGTTTTGTGACGGTTTTTGATAGATCCCACTTTGAGGCGGTCTTACATATATTATGGTTTGAGCACTAATTGTTATGTGCTATGAACTCTCATCCCCCGGCTACCTTCTCGCTCGTAAAGCTGGAATGTCGGAACGAGGAGTGTATCCTTACTGCGTAATTGCATGTGTTAGTGGGCATATGACGACGTTGTTGGGAGGCGAACGCTTTGCGTTGATCGACCCGGCCGTCAAATGTTGTATACTTGCGTGGTGGTGTCATTGCATGTAGCGTACCGCTTGTTATGATGATTGTGCTGTTTTCCGCCTCTTTCGTGAAGGTTGACCGAATTTGGGGTACTCGGCTTCTATGGTTGACCTAGTCTTGGATGCGAAATGTTTATCGCATGTCGAATCGGAAAATGTGATTCCGAGAGTCTGGCCAGATTTAGACTAGGACCGTATTATTATCGTCGTTCTACCGGGAGGAAATTAGTCTACATATACGAAATGTTAATCGTGTATGCGTTCAGGGAAATGTTTATCCCGTGGATGCGATTTTAATCATACTTGCCATGTACACGGTGCTAGTGCGTGTAATTTACCGTGAGAGATGTTGTCAACGTATTCGTGCGTTTGGATGGATGATTATATGATTGATTATTTGTGCTCGTTGGATGACTTGGCATGGTTTGTTTGTCGAGTCTCAATCTTATCAAGCTTATGCCCCTAACGGTGAGATGAAAGCCATAGTGAGTGTATGGTTTCCTAAGAGTGTCTTCCCCGAGTCTATCTATAATATGATGGTTACAGTTTTGTATTTCATGTATCGATATTCTTATATATTGATCGAATTGCCTAATTATCCTTCTCGTATTTCACATGTATATTTATATATGCATGCTTCTACTTTCGTATTTCTGTTTAAGTATGTTATTTGTGATATGGCTGGAAGAACCCGGAGTTACTCCCCACTGACTGTGGCGTTCATGTTTTTCATGGATGAACAGGTTGCTTGCTTGGATGGATTTTGCTTGTTCTATTTTAGGTTCGGGTGTGAGCTAGCGGGCGTTGGCCTTGACGATTCACCCCTAGACGGTATTTGCTAGTTTGCTAATAACTTTGATATTTGATAACATTTTGAGAGACTTCGTCTCTTTGTAGTATATTCTATTTTAGTTTGTATTTATTTGACATTCCTCGTATTTTTATCTTGGCATGTAAAATTTTTTAAAAACACCGTATTTTCCGCTATATAAATCACGTGTTTGTTATGTTTTATTTCCTCATTCGCGAGGGTTGTCACAACATCGATTGGCAAAGCATCACAAGAAAACTCAATTCGGTAAATTTATGGAAGTTGTGAAGAACCTCCAGGTAACTGTTCCTTTTACCGAATAATCACTCAAATTCCGTCTTATACTAAGTTCATGAAAGACATTTTAACTAAGAAGAGGACTTTTGACGAAGTTGAAACTATAGCCTTCACCGCCGAGTGTAGTGCTCTTTTACAAAACAAGTCCCCTCCTAAGTTAAAAGATCCCGGTAGTTTTTCCATTCCATGCACAATTGGCACCTATCAAATTGATAAAGCTTTATGTGATTTAGGTGCTAGTGTAAGTGTCATTCCTTACTCTATTTGTGTTAAGCTTAATATGGGAGTCTTGAAATGTACTAGTGTCACTTTGCAAATGGCAGATCGTTCTATAAAACGCCCTTTGGGAGTTTTGGAGGATGTTCCCGTCAAAGTTGGTAAATTTTTTATTCTGGTTGATTTTATTGTTCTTGACATGCCCGAGGATACCCAAATCCCAATCATTTTGGGACGACCCTTTTTACATACCGCGGGTGCGATAATGGATGTCAAGAATGGTAAAATAACATTGGAAGTGGGTGACGATAAGGTCACATTTAACTTGAATAGTGCCATGAAGAGTCCCATGTTAGAAGAGTCTTGCTTTTCTATTGATGTTTTAGACATTGTCATAGATGACTTTCTACCTCGGTCTTTGGTTAAAGACCCTTTGGAGGCACTCTTGGTATTAGAATCATTTGCAGGTGATGACGAGAGTGAGAATGAGGAGATGAATGCTTTGGAGCATGAGTTGGATGGAGAAGAATTATTAATCGAGGGAGTTAGCATGGAAGCTTGAACCGACTCGAACTTCATACGTCGTGCGGGACGTTAAACCAGCGCTTCTTGGGAGGCAACCCAAGCTTTTATTTGCTTTCATTTTATTTTCTTTATTTTCTTATTTGCCGTAATTTCTCGTTTTGTTTAGACTTAACTAGACTTGACGATGTTTCGTTTTTGATTTTTAAGTGAAAAATGAAGACACAAAAAGTCGATGAGGAAATTCACGCATCCCTAAGCATGGAAACCCGTTCGGGGAAACTCGTATTACACATCACGGAAATAAACAGAAACTTACAGAGGGCAAACCCCGATCGGAGTTCCCAGGCCCCGATCGGGGTTCCCTATTTCTATGCGTCTGTTTATTATTTTGTTTTGTACGAAAACTGAAATGATAGAATTCCTCTTATTCGAAAACTGATGGTATACTCTATCTTTCTTCTTTATTTTTCTTCATTTAAATCTCAAGGAAACATCATTTCCTTCATCACTTTGGAGGATTCCCCCATATTCATACTAGCTTGGGGGAGGCTAGCTAGTCTACTAAGTAATTTTTGCTTTGCACTTTAGTTGTATATTTCCCACTCCCCATTAAATATTAACCTCTTGTCTTCCCTATTTTGTGCTTTGAACCGTTTTTACGGTTAGCTTGGGTGTTTTTACATGTTAGCATATTGAGGACAATGTTGTGTTTAGCTTGGGGGGGGGGGATTGCATTTGCATTTTAGTTAGGAATTGCATTTAGTTAGAAAATTTATGAAACTTTGAAAATTTGTGCTTCACATGCTTTACTTGCCTACTTAGGTCATGGTTTACATAGTTGTACCCATTTGTATATCCCATTTTTAGCTTAATAGCTAATGATTCTCTATTATTTGACGGGATAATTGCATTCATGGGGATGTCTTGACATAGTAGGTGGAAGATGGAAATTGAACCTAATAAGCTTGATCTTGACTTTTGGCAAGCCACAAATTGGTAAGGTAGAGCCTCCTTAGACCGATACATCCATATTCGGTCTCTCTTAGGTGAGTGTAGGTTTCCTTATGGTTTGTGCTACATCAAATACGCACAAGTATGGTTTTAATTTCATTTGTTTATAAGCATGCATTCATTTGTTAGCATTTTGGAGCCATTCACATGATATATTTGCCTTTTTGAACCCATTCACAAAATTTATCCTTACCTACATATAAAAATTGCCTACCTTGTTGAGCTAGTAGCCTTGATTAGTTTGTGTTTGGGTGCTCATTTAGGATTTGTTGTATTTTGAAATATCATTGTGAGCTTGGTCTTAATGCTTTGAGATGAAAAAAAAAATGATGAAAAAATGATGGAAATGAAAGAAAGAAAAAGAAAAGAGAAAAAGAAAAAAACATGAAATGAGAAAAAAAAGAAGCATATTTTGTATGAGAAAAAAGAAAAAAAGAAGAAGATGATTTAAGAAGCTCTCATGTTTTATTCATATATTTTGGAGAGTTTTTCTTAAGAATTGTATTGAAAATTTTGGGATAGTTTTGGGATTGCGCATCCTTACATATGGTTGTTGCTAGCTTGACTTAGCCCCACAAACCATAAATCAATTGTTCCCCTTTCTTACCCATTTCTTATTAACCTTCTCCTTACCTATGGCTTCCTTTTTCATGCTTGCATTTGAATGATTTTGGCTTGTAGTTTTGAAATTTTTACCATATTAGATGGCGGGCACACTCTCATGAGTCGAGGATAGGTGAGTGTTACTCACAAAAATCCTTTCACATTTAAATGAGTTTGAGTGTATCGTAAGAGTCCATAAGTCAAAAGATCATGCAAGAGCCGAAAAGTTCAATTGAAATCTTTCATGCTACACCGCCATGTAAATCTCATCCATGTTTATGCATTATCCTTATGCCCATGTTGTTTCGGGATTTGAGTCATTATGCTTGATAGTTTAAAATTAGATGTTGCAATTGTGGGGACTTCATTGTTTTCCTCTCTTGTCTTAGTCGTATGTGCTTGCTTGAAGACAAGCAAGGGTTTAGCTTGGGGGAGTTTGATATGTCTGGTTTTGAGATAATTTTACTCTCTAATTTAGCTCGATTTTACATGATTATTTTACTTTGTTTAGTATTTTTATGAGCTAATTACGTGTTCGAGGGGCATTGCTCAATTTTGCAATGTTTTGTAGGAATCTAAGCATTTAGAGGCTTTTTCCTAACACAATTAGCAAGCACCAAAGTCCAACAAGCTAATGGAAACAAAATAGACCATGAAAGGAGAATGACAAGCCAAGCCTGAAGATTTATGAAATGGATTGAAATGCAAATGAGAAACCAAGAATGAAGCCCAAAGCAAGGAGCCCACAACTCAAGCATAGGATACTCCTTTAGATGCTCAAAGAAACCCTAAACTATGCAATTAACAGGAGAATTAAGGTGTTTAAAGGCATAGCTTAGGATTCCTTAGGCATTAAATGGTGCATTTAAGCAAATGCACCCGGATTAAAGAGGCCCCGATCGGGGTTCCCAAGCCCCGATCGGGGTTTGGCTTCTGTGATCACAACCATTTCAAGTCCCTCTCCCTATATAAAGGAGAGGGACTTCGACACTTAGGGATATCTTTTATCATATCTTTTACTCATCTTTCACATATCATTCATAGCTTTAGCTTAAGCACACAAGTTTTTCTTAGTTTCATAATTAGTTAAACATTTTGTAACAACCCGAAAAATGCCGATTTTTCTAGTTAAAATATTTACTAACACTTTTCAGTAGAACTTAAGTTTTTAAAATAGGAATTTTTGTTCCGAGTCTTATTTTGAAATTCCGCGTTCGTATTTGGAATTTTTGAGGGATTCCATGAAAAGACCGTTTTTA
>JAIUZE010010340.1:0-33723 GCA_022085475.1 Heliosperma pusillum
AATCTAACGTAAACATATGAATAATATGATGGTGGAAATAATTTTTTTTTCGGAACAAAATATCACGCATCGTATGTCTTACCTCACATTCTTTTAGTTTTTGAGTTTATATGTATTTTGTTTTACTCCGTAGTATCTAAAATTTATTACGAAGTATTAGTTATATAAAAAAAATTAATGGAAAAATCAAAATTAATTGAATTAATAAGTATAGTTTTTTAACAATGTTATATTTTTTTAGCTTAAAGTTTAAGTGTACAAGCTAAGAAACTTCATAATAAAAACTCATACGATTACTATTTAATATAAAACTCAAAAAAATTATTATAAAATTTAGAAAGTACATAATCAATCAGATAGAAATGTATAATGTTTGAAGTTTGAACTGTTTTTTTTTCCATTTTGAAAACAGGTGAGTCGATTGAAATGTGGAGGGTTTATAATTGCACTTCGTGGGAACCACACCATGACAGATGGGATTGGATTTGTACAATTCTTGAACGCGGTAGTCGAGTTTGCCCGCGGTGCTCAATGTCCATCGATCACTCCCGTGTGGATGCGCCACCTTATTAGCGACAGCATTCCAAACCCGTCCCATTATAGGAACCATGATGTGTGTAGTGACTCCTACGAGTATACTGATACACCTTCGCCACCTGATGACTTGGTTAACAAGTCTTTCTTTTTCGGTGAGTTCAGTTCTGACACTTTCAATCTTGCATATCCAAGTCCACATCAGATTGAGGAACTGAATGAGGCATATAAAAATGTCGGCTAAACAACGAACAAATTTCCGTTTGACTCAACTCATTCTTTACGTTTGATAAAAATAGTTCTTGCAAATAGTATGAATACTATGAATGATGATTATACTTATCGACTAGCTTTAGACTATTGGTACAGTTTCTGAGTTTTATAATAAAGATATTGAGGTTTATTGTAATAATAATATTCTATTATTGTTCAAGACTCATATTGAATCTATCTGTCTATGGATAAACATATTCTTACAGCTTTTTTAGACTAAATTATTCTTAAATCGTCAATGTTGTATTATTACTCAGGATCGGCTCAAATAGCTAGCCTACGACAATCAATTCCGCGATCATCAACAACTTTCGAGCTCATCGTGGCCCACCTATGGCGATGCCACGCCTTATCCTTGTACAATGACCCTCAAAAGACTGTTATACTAAGGTTTGCCATAAACATCCGGTCAAAATATAACCCTTCATTACCAACAGGATATTACGGCAATGCCATTGCCACTCCGATGGTTGAAGCCACAATAGCCGAGCTTTCCGAAAACCCTTTTCAATACGTTGTGGATCTTGTGAAAAGAACTAAAGAAAATGTCACTGAGGAATACTTAAAGTCCTTGGCTGATCGCACGGAAAATGATGGTAGGATAGCGAGAAAACTAGACGGACTTGCAGTAACTGATCATAGACGATTAGGGTTTAAATGTTTGGATTTCGGTTGGGGTCGACCTATTTATGGTGGCTTTCTAAGAGGCAGCAGGTTCGTCCCGAATGTAGGATGTATTACTTGTTTAGCACCTTTTAAGCACTTTAGGGAGTTCGGGGTTTTGGTGCCTATCTGTTTGCCTCGTTTCGCTACGAAGAGGTTTGTTAAATTGATGAGTCTTGTATGAGACGGTTTGATATTAAAAGAACAATTCAAAATAATGTTTTGTTATTTGGAGCTATTACGCTCAGATTGAGTTTTTATTTTCTATGAGATCTAACTTCAGCTGCATTTTAATCTAGTTCCCCAAACATAGTATTGTTATTTGTGTGCATCATGCAATAAAATGAAGAGTTATGGACCTAAATTGCTGCGATATTGGATGATGTAGTCAACAACAAATTGGAGTCCTAGTCGTACAGTCATGTCGAGTTGTATAGGCCGGCTGGGATTAGGAGTATTAATCAGTGTTGCACGATATACTTGTTCTGACTTGTATACCCTAATTAAAGGACCTTGACGACTTGGAACTTAGGAGCATGGTTTCTAGCGACTTCACAGAAGTGTCGTTTTCTATGCGTGTGATCACTGAGTAGAGGAGCTGATTAAAGACTAGTAAATAGTAATGTCCATGTTTTTGCAACAACGCTGTCTTGTTTGTGCTATCCGCCTTTGGGTCGAATAGGGATATGATTTTAGTATAACATTATTGGCTCTAGGTGATGGGCTAGATTGAGCAATGGCTGCAAATATAAAGTGGTTTTATGTCGGAGTGATGGCAGTTTCGTGTTAGATAGTTCGATGATTAACCTTGTGAGGGATTGTATGTACTTTGGGTCGCTTTAAAAGAGTTTGCTTGTTTGTATGCCAAATTGGATTGGAGTGAACCGGAAAGATCCGCTTAGGCCATATCAAGAGTTAGGTTCTTCTGAACACATAACGCAAGTTAATTAGAGACGAGAATGGTTATGTTCGTTTTGCTTCTACCTCTGCTTTCACCGTTTCTGCCTTTTATGATCAGTTTTCCCGAAATTTGGCTTTTATGTTCTATAGATTATTTCTGAGCAGACTTAAAACATGGTAGGTCTGCAGTACATTCCGGGCTACAAAATGTATGCTAGTAGAAGGGAGGCTGTATAAGTATGGACCTCTCCATACCTTGCGGTAATTAGTTTCGATAATCGGTTTTTGTTGTAAGTTTGAACATGGTTTAGTTGCTGCACCTGTGTCTGTTATAGTCAACCTATATAGTTTTACTGGTAGAAGTTTTTTTCTTGGCTCATTGATTTGTTTGTTTTGATGGTTTTCTGCAGTTTGCTTCAGACAGGAAGACGCGACCAGAAAATCTTCTTATTGGCCGGTTTTACAACCATCACATATACGATATGGTAGAAGTCAGTGTAGAGAATTTTAAGTCACTTCAATAATGTTCATATGATAAAAATTTTGCCCTGAAGATGGGATCCAAACTCTTAATGGCTTTTGTCGGTGAAGCATTTGAGGGTAATGAAGAGCGGAAACATCTAAAGGAAGTTTTAAGAAAGTCGTGATTTCCATTTGAGTTGTAATGGTACCAACCTATTGTAGTCTTGTAAATTGATCATCTTCATCTAGATCTGTTGAGAGCAGAGGTATATACAACATTTAGCTTATTGTATCCGATGAATTTTTTTTATTTCCTTCGTTGGTGTAAATAGAGGACTAAGGTCACTATGATTAAACGGGATGTTTCTAACCTGCAGCTTATAGTACACACACCCTTAGTTTCAACTACTGGGCCAGAATCGCTTACAGTCATTGATAGTTTAATCTCGTTCATGTGAAGGAATGAGTTATCTGGAACTTATTATTGCAGGCAGTGGACAATCTTAATCTTGCTGGCGTGGACCGTATTTTATGTATGCACTGCTGTTTCTGCTAATAAGGTGCTTCTTACTCACTGAAAACCACCCGGACCACACAAAGAAGGTATTCTTTCGGTAGAAATGAAAAAACAAATGTTTAACACCCTGGATGCTTCTTTTGCCTTTTCGGTATTTTAACTATCAGTGATGTTCTCTGATACAGCTGAAGAATGTCACAGGAGACCCGACTAGAAAGATCTACATTCCTGACCAGAACGTAAGCTAGACTGATTCTCGCTACAGATTCTTATATCATTATAAAAGCTGTGTAAACATGGAAAATGTTTTAGTTACATCTTGGTTGGAAGTGTAGAACTGATGGCACCTAATAAGTAGGCGGAATCTATGGAAAACAAAATATAGTTATTCCGCGGTGTTAGCTACTAGAGTGCACGATAATGTAGTATAGCCGGGGTACATAAGAATTTGTTGTGTTCATATTCAAGAGTCAGTTCTCCCATCTCAGTTTTTCTGCTTCACTTCGACCTTTCCTTCACCCAATCATAAAAAAAGCAGGAATCAGATTCTGCCTAGGCCACCGTGATTGCATCGTGACCGCTTTATAAATACTTTTATAGTTTATTACGATCACATTTTGAGTCGATAGGATATCTAATACTATTGGGTCTTTTTATTAACTTACTTTTTTTAGTGCAAAGGGAGCCACAAGAACGATTTTGATGCTAACGCGAACTTTACAAGCTAACCTAGTTGACATTTGCAGTTTTTTAACTTACTGAGAGACCGTATATCACAAGTCTAGGTGATTTTGTTAAAGTCGGAATACTTTATGAGTTAGTAGCATTAAGAAGAATAAAGGGGGATAATGATGATGAGATTGAATGCGTGTGGACTATAAAAGGAGTGAGAGTTAAATGGGCACTCACTAAGTCACTATATATGATGATGATGCGTGTACTACTCGTAGAAGCAATAGCTCATGGTGGGAGGTTACCATCATAACCAACAATACGACATTGTTTTTGCTTTCTAACACCCCATGTGACCATCTCCTTCCCTATCCAATTATCTACCCCAAACCCCAAAACACTTTTATTCTTTATAAGTTAATAAACCAACTTTATTTATTGTTGTTATTGTTATATAGCCAAATGATTCACTTAACGGTATGTGTATTGTTGTGAACTACTGGGGTGAATATAGCACGGACACTCCTCTCAACCAACGTCCCCGCGACATCGACATTCATCGGATACGTGTCAAAATGTGTTGGACACCTATAAAACAGTGTTAGCTAAACTTCTTATGACTTACTCTAGAATATAACATAGCTGAACAAAACTAAATTAAACGGAGTTACACCCAAAAGAACATGGTTACCAAATCTACCATGATTTAATGGGTCATGGTTTTGGGGGCCTCTTTATTCTTTAATCTTCAACCACACTTTTCCACATCAATTGAGAAGGTTTCATTGTTTCAAGCTTCGTTTGGTACGTATTTCGATTTCTAATCATACGGTTTTCTGGTGCAAGAAGACCATCCTGTAAAAAGTGGACAAGTGAGTCCGGTGAGAGATACTTGTATGTTCACAAGTCACAACTAAATCACTATCCATTTCCCTAAAACAAAATATAGACTATGTATAGTACCGGTGTCGCGGTGTATGTATATTAGAGGTGGCCAACAATGTGGGCCGGTACGACCCGCCTTGCCTTAGTGGTTGGGCTATAGTCGGGTCGTGACAGACTTCTCCAACCCTGCCAACCCGATCGGTAAAAATCAACAATAATAAAAATTAATATTTATAGTTATGGTTGGGCTCAAGAAGCTCAAAACGCATTTAAGCTTGCCTCCTCCCTTGTACCAAACGAGGGACAAGGTAGCCTAGCCCGACCCGGCGAGCAACTGGCTCGATTTAGTGGCCACCACTACGTATACAACAAATAATGTAAAGTCTTATTAAAGTGACCTAGAAATTTTAGATAGTATGTTTCATATTTTACCTCCTATGTTATGAAAAATATACTCCCTCCAAGTTAGGGTGGTGTTTCCTTTTCTTTTGATTACAATGATCGATTACAGAAATTAATTTGGATCACACAAAATACTGTACCTCACATTCAATTAAATTTAGACCCATAACAACTCAGAAATATGGAAAGAGGGAACATCATCTAACTTAACTCAAAAGAGAAAGATGGAACATCACCCTCAATTGGAGGGAGTATATCATTAGATTCGTAGTAGGAAAAAAATATTTAGAAGAGTATATATTTCATAATATTTATCTACATAATCTAAATAATATGAGATTGATGAAGTATATAATTGTACTCCTCTTGGTTGGATCCTCTTGGTTGGATTCAACCAAATGTACCTTTATTTTCTTTAGAACTTCATTTCTAGTGTATTCAGTAATAGTAGGCAACTAAATAATTAATTGAGGTCCAATGTGGTGGTAAGGCGAAATGGGGGCCACCCTAGCCCATTGAGTGCTCTACCTCGGGCCATCGACATCATACGCTCTACTGAAATAGATTTCGCGGAAAACCAGCTAGTCGCAACAGCATCCTAACCCCATACAAGAATATTATAAGTGATTTTTAATATTTTGAGATAAAACTTAAACTAACGAGTTTGAAAAAAATTATTTGAGAAAACAATATGAAATTTATTTTATTACATTTAATTTGATGTATTCATTTGAATATACTTTCTTAATATGTGCTCATTTATTTTGAAAGTGTTAAAGAGAAGTGATTGAGTGATTATCTAATAAGAGTATAAAAGATTAGTCTTGGAAAAGAACAGTCATACAAACATTTGTTTTTAAAGGACCAAACATGTCATTTTAGGGGTGTTTAGTTTAAGGTGTAGGAATGAAATGTCATAATAGTAAGGTAGGAATTTAGAATTTGATATATATTTGTAATACCCCTCATTTATCCAGGAGTTTTAGTTAAACCTTCAAAGATAAATAAGGGCGTTACCATCTCGGTTTCCCGAAGTAATTCATATCAAACCCACAACAGTAGAACAATTTAATAAACTTTATTGTGAAATTAATCAATTTCTTACAGAACCTGAATCCAAAAAAAAGGCAAGTAATACAGCGGAGACATATTGTTAATAATCAATTATTAATCATACCTTAATAATCATCCACTAAAAGACTGGTCGCATATCCTTGCCCATCTCGCTCATCATCCAATTGCAAGCTCAACTATTTAGTTATCTAAAAGATTCACGTCTCATATTTGAACGAAAATAACAAATAGATCATAATATACCATCGCATTTAAAGAGTTTGGGTGGACGACACACACACACACACACACACACACACACACACACACACACACACACACACACACACACACACACACACACACACACACACACACACACACACACACACACAAACAAGTAAACCATAGGTTGTGTAAAGATAAACATTACTAGATAAGCATAACCTCAGAACTGACAATGGTAATACCTGAGTTTGTTATTAGCTTTGACTCGAGCAGGTACCTGGCCGAGTAGGGTAGAAATTTGGTCGATTAAGGGGCGTACTCGGCCGAGATGAGTAGCTACTCGACCGAATTGGGTAGTATTCGGTGGAGTATTATAGATACTTAGTGGAATGGGAGTACCTAGGAAATTTGAATCTATGTTGATTCAGTGTCACTCGGTCGAGTACCTTTGCTTCCGATGGAGTTTTGCTACTCGGTCGCGTGGGTTTTATACTCCACCGAGCAAACCCGATTTTCAGCATTTTTGCGTTTTCCCTTCTTTCTTGTGCAAGGGGTTATATAATAACATAATCCTCATTCTAATCAGTCTATTCCCTATATTTTCTCACCTAATCTCTCTCAATGTAACACCCTCATCTACCAAAGAGTCTTACAATGCCTCCTTAGTACATAAGGATGCTACCATCTCGGTTGTCCGAGGTAGTACATATCAAATAGACCATAATAGAACAGTTTATTAAAGCAATATTTTAACTTAAATTACATTATCCCAATCCAGACGACATATTGTCTCAACAACAATAATCTAAAGACAAAATAAAGAATAATAAGGGTGAATGTCTAAGACTCTAGCTAGTTATCCTTGCGGAAGCAAAGACTCAACATTGGCGATCCCATCAACTCCCAAACGCGAGCTCAACGAGTTACCTATTGGTCACCTGCTCACCATTCCCCAATGGATCACGGTAGTTTTAGAAAACAGTAACGAGGTCAGTAACGATATAAACCGATCAATGTACAAGACAGTAAGAATAATCAATCGAGAAAGAGAAACTGGAGGCCCACCGCAACGGTCACCTCAACAGCATCATGTTACCATCCCTGACCTGCAAAACCACCAATTGATGACAGACCGCAGCACTGGACATCGACAGCCCCTCTCAATGCAGTGAGAGTTCCCTGGACATTAATGTGCACATCCTTCTCACAGCGGGAGAGCTCTGGGAGGCGAACTCGGGGTGTGATTTGTCTCCCGTCGAATCACCAAAATCGTAACCAAGTAACCACTCCAAACTCCAAACCCGAACTCCATCATCATCATCAATCAAGTAACAATATCACAATAATGCATCTTATCACAATGATTAACATACACAGTACTAAGTAGGGAAACCCTGTTGGAGCTAGTGTCCTCCACAGTTAGTGTGATAACGTGTATAAATCTCTTACAGGTTCACAGGGTATACTTAGTATTCTTATCAGTTGATTAACGTTTATCGATAACGGTTGGCTAGCTAGAAGTTTGACGTTATTGTCATTTTAAATGGTGGTGATCAACTGGTCCCTAAAAGTCACACCTAAAGGATGTGTTTGAGAGATATGATTATATGAAAATATAATCATATTGATGCCTTATATGACTAAAAGGTTAGTCGATGTATATGACTAAAAGGTTAGTCAATGTAATGATGATACGATTATTTAATACGATTAAATAATACTAGCTGAGACGAATTAAATGTTAATTCGTAATTGAATATAAACTGTTATATCTAATTAATGTATATAATGTAATTATTTAATACGATTAAATAATGTAAGCTTAAACGAATTAAATGTTAATTCGTAATTAATTATAAACTGTTATATTTAATTAGCAAATTATAAATATACGATGTTTATAATTGACGTATATATTATAATATTACATTCACATATTATACATTAAATAAATAAAAGAAGGAAGAATCCTATCTTGACTCCAATTCCTAATACAAATAGAAGAAAAAAGAGGGAAGACTCCTCCCTCTACTAGACTTCTATTTGGACGTGTAAAAGGAGAGAGGAGGAGAGGTCTATATAAACTCTTCTTCTCTACCTAATTTATCATTCAGTTCTTGACACAAAAATCATCAGTAATTTTTGTATTCTTTTTAGCACAAGAAAAGGCATATCTCAGAGCATCTTGGGTGCAACAATTAGGAGAATATCGATTTCGATATTGTTCATAGACCAAATTTGCTAGGACCAAAGGTTAATTCTAAATTCCTATAATTTTATATTATGCAATTCATTTATGACTCGTAATTCATATACTATAGTTTCGTTATAACCCGTAAAATTAATGACGAAATATACCGATATTTCCAACAAGTGGTATCAGAGTCAAGGGCTACGAAATTATTTTATATGTTTTTCATAATTGGTGAAATATAAGATTAGATTTTTTTTGTTTTTTTTGTTTTCGGCCGAGAAAAGAAAGAAAAAAAAGTTTGATTTTTTTGGTACTGTTCACGGCCGAGAAAAAAAAAAATTGGTACTGTTCACGGCACTGTTCAGCCGTGAGAAAAAAAAAAGTTTTTTTTTTTGCCTTGTTTTTCCATTTTGATTCATTATAATTGTTGTTTTAAATAGTTAAGACGATAACATGATGAATTTGTAGTTGTTTTGATTTAATAAGGATTAAATTAAAATGAAAATGGAAATCGATTTGAATGTTCATTGCTATATATTTTTCGGTATTCATTGATTTAGATATTCATTTTAAATTGTTAAATTGAATCATCTAGTTCGTATCGATGTTTAATAATGATTAGATGTTGATAATATGTACCGATCTTGAAAATATTAGTAACATCAAATTAAATTATATATTTTAAAGAAAAAAAAACTGTTTTTTTTTTTAATTTTTGGTCGATTTTTATTTATTATTCATTATAATGATAATGTTTCGTTTATTGTTGTGAAGAAGTTCACAATAATTGGATACCCAATTATTTTAAAGAGGTTTAAAATAATGTTGTATTAATTCATGTTAAAGAATATGAATTAAAATTGGATTATGTTTGGTTGGGGTTATTGTGATTAATTAAGGAATTGTCACATAATTTTGATCATTTTAAAAGGTGGTTTGGATAAATTACTCTTCATAATTAAAGAATTATGTCTTGAATGTTTAATTTATAGTTGATGCATTTTATCTTGTTGAATGAATGGTTGAATGGTTTAATTTACGTATTTTTGCAATCGGTTGTAATTTGTATTACCTAGTGTGGCCTTAGTTGATCATGTTTTCGTAATGATGGAAACATGATCTTTGATGTAATTTTGAGATCTCGAATCTCCATTTTATTTTTCATTAAATTACGTTTTTAAATTAGAATGTAAATAGGTTTATATTTTGTAATTTATTAAATGTATTTTGAGAAGACTCAAGATGGAGATCGGATTGCTCACTTCCGCTACATGGACCAAGATGGAACATCAAGACAAGCTTCTCAGGTCCAAATGGGTTGGATTCCAAAGTTGTATTTTGTTCATTTTGGTAGATAGGCCACACTAGGACTTTGTAATATTTTTATGTATTTTTCCGTCCTTGTTGCTTTTTCATCACATGATAGTTAGTGCATCATATTCCGCCTAAACCAAACCACCTATTACTAAAATGCATGAAAATTGACTCATATAGTTTGAATGTTAGTTATCATGGACATAAAGATGTCACTCAAATTTAAGCCATCATTTTAGTTTATTCATTCTCGCATGCTAGATATTAGTTCACTTAAAATTGAATTAAAATAAAATTGATAGGATCTTCCTCTAAACCTAAAATTGAGACTAGTCTTTATAGGCCAAACTACTATGAATCCCTTCTTCGTCGGTAGGCATATAAGACCTTACTCTCCATATGACCCCTTCTACGTTGGGTAAGTACTGTGTATTGACCTATTTTATCTCAACATTATCGTCCGAAGAGTTTCTCGTGATTATGATGGACTAAAGATAGAATTTACAGAAATTTATCGACCAAGAATTCTAAAGGTAGAATTAGCCAAGAGGTTGGCTTATCAATTTACAGATAATTGAGTCTTGGGATCATTTAGATAATTCTTGAGGGAGGTCAATTGTATAAATGCTCGAGTCTTTGCATTAAAAAAATTTTTGCACTAGACTTAAATTCAAATCGATGAGTATGCTTATTATGTTTTTCTTCTTTTTCAGTGTAGAACTCGTTCATATTGATAATACTGCATATAACAAATGGCTGGAAATACTGATATCCCTATGCCAAGTGCCACGCTCGCGCGCGAATCCTGGCTTAAAGCTTTTATGGACCACATGAATCAGTCCACGCGACTGAAGAATGACGGGTCCAACTTTGCGGACTAGGAGGCGGCATTACGGAATGCAGCCATTGCTGACGGCAAGCTCCAGTACTTGACTGAGCCAATACCGCCAAACCCAGGCCCCAATGCGAGAGCTAACGAGTCACTTGCTTATAGTGACTTCGTTATAGAAGCGGGTGCGATAAAGAACGTACTCATCTTTGCAATGGAAACCAATTTGCAAAGACGCTTCATTGCCCAAGGTGCAAATAAGATTTTCACCACGCTCACTAATGAATTTTCAAAAGCACCGAGAATCGTTACTTATGAGCATACATGTCGCTTCTTTGAGGCGAAACTCCAGAAGGGTCAACCGGTTAGCCCACACATTCTTGATATGATTGAGAATGTCGAGAAACTGGAGGCACTTGATTGCAAAATCAGTGAGAGCATAGTCATTGACCGTGTGCTTCATTCACTTCATGATGGTTTTGCCCTTTTCAGGGCAAATTACTACATGAATGACATGAAGAAAAGTCTTCATGAGCTACACTCACTTCTCGTTCAGACCGAGAAAGATCTGAAATTGAGTGGGAGCATGAAGCAAGATGTTCTCATGATTTCCAACAAAAACAAAGGTAAGGGCAAGGCTCATGGCGACCTAAATGTAGGGAAGCCAAAGTTTAAAAAGTCAGGAAAGGGTAAGAGTGGGCCTGGTGAGACTAGTAGCTCACAAGGCAAGGCAAAGAGCAAGGACAGTGACAATGAATGCCACCATTGCCACAAGACTGGGCATTGGAGGAGGAACTGTCCAGTGTACCGTGAGGACATAAAAGCAGGCCGCGTCACTCCTGTTAGTATGCAATCTTATATTCATATGATTGAGATTAACCATGCAAGTTTCGGAACTTGGGTACTTGATACTGGTCGTGGTTCTCATCTGTGTAATCATTTGCAGGGCCTAAAAAACATCACACCTCTCGCAAAGGGTGATGTGGACCTGCGAGTCGGGAATGGAGCAAAAGTTGTTGCAGTCTCAATGGGAACATACGTAATCCAACTCCCGAGTGGATTTGAGTTGTATTTATATAACTGTTACTATGTACCCAGTTTATCTAAGAACATTATATCTGTTTTCGTACTTGATAAAGACGGTTTTTCATTTTCAATAAAAGACAATAGCTGTATTTTCTCTTTGAATGAAATGATTTATGGCAAAGCAGTTTCCATGAATGGCATTTATATCTTAGATCAAACAACAGACATATTACATATGAATAATAAGAAAGTAAAGGTTGGTGACAAAGATCAAACTTATCTATGGCATTGTCGTATGGGACACATAAATGAAAAACGTGTAAAGAAGCTCATTGAGGATGGGACTATCTCCCCATTTGATTACGAATCATTTGGCACGTGTGAATCATGTCTCATCGGCAAAATGACTCGAATTTCCTTCAAAGGTGTTGGAATGCGTGCTAATGACCTATTAGGACTTATACATACTGATGTATGTGGACCTATGTCAATCAACGCAAGAGACGGCTATAGATATTGTATCACTTTCACGGATGATTTGAGTAGATACGGATATGTCTACTTAATGAAGCATAAAAGTGAGTCCTTTGAAAAGTTCAAGGAATTCCAGAATAAGGTTGAGAACCAACTGGGAAGAAAGTTTAAAGCACTTCGATCAGATCGTGGTGGCGAATATCTTTCAAATGAGTTTGATCAACACCTTAAAGACTGTGGCATAGTATTACAGTTAACTCCACCTGGAACACCTCAATTAAATTGTGTGTCCGAACGGAGAAATCTAACATTACTTGATATGGTTCAATCCATGATGAGTCACACGGTAGTACCTGATTCATGATGGGGTTTTGCTCTTTTGTCAGCTGCTCTTATACTTAACCGAAGTCCGTCTAAAGCTGTAGACAAGACTCCATATGAGATATGGAAGGGAACGGTCCCTAACTTGTCCTTTATTCGGGTTTGGGGCTGCGAGGCTTATGTCAAGTGGAGACACGAGGATAAGCTCGGCCCGCGATCGGTCAAGACATACTTTATTGGTTATTCAAAAGGAATGTTTGGTCATTACTTTTATTCGCCTACCGAACAACGTGTTTTTGTTGCGGCTAGTGCGAAGTTTCTAGAGAATGAATTTCTCGAGAACAAGACGAGTGATAGAACCTTCGATCTGTCGGAGATTCAATAACCAACAACCGAGCAACCGATGGAGGAAGATGTTCCTTCATCTTCTGCTGCGGTTAATATTCCTGAGGAACCTAGAAGGTCGGGTAGAGTCTCCATACCTCCCGACAGATACATTGGTATGGTTGAGGAGAACGATAGAGATTATGTTTTACTCTCTAGAAGATAACGAACCCAGTTACCTATAAGGTGCCATGACCTGTTCCGACTCTAACTTTAAAAAAAAAAAAATGGCTTGAAGCCATGGCAATCCGAGATTGACTCCATGTATGAGAAATGACGTATGGGATTTGTTGATTTTGCCGATAAGTAGCGGCCTCTCATGCAAATGGCTTTTTATAAGATAAGCATTCCGTAAAGGACAACATACACCTATAAGGCAGACTAGTGGCCAAAGGTTTCACTCAAGTGCAAGGATTGCAGTATGATGAAATTTTTGCACCCGTAGTTATGCTGCGTTCTATTCGGATAATCTTAGCGATTGCCGCTTTTCATGACTATGAAATTTGGCAGATGGATGTGAAACCGCCTTCTTAAACGGCTATTTGGAGGAGGATTGGTACAGGGTCAACCCGAAGGTTTCATTGATCCTAAAAATCCTAAGAAAGTGTGCAGGCTTAAGCGTTCCATTTATGGACTTAAGCAAGCTTCTCGGAGTTGGAATCATCGTTTCGACCAGGTGATAAAAGAGAATTGTTTCACTCGATCGGTCGAGGAACCATGCTTGTATGTCAAGTCGAGTGGGAGTAAGATTGTCTTCTTGATATTGTATGTCGATGACATACTCTTGATTGGGAATGACATTCCTCTCTTATCTTCGGTAAAAGTATGGTTAAAGAACCATTTCTAGATGAAAGATCTGGGTGAGGCACAACGCATATTGGGGATCCGTATCTATAGAGATATATCACGACGGATGTTATCACTCAGTCAGGAGTCTTATATAGATAAGATTCTTGAAAGGTTCAGCATGACCAACTCCAAGAAGGGGTACCTTCCAATGATTTCTGGGATGCATTTGAGTAAAACTCAGGCACCCAAGACATCGGAAGAGGTCGAGCGCATGAGTTGTGTTCCTTATGCATCAGCCATAGGATCGATCATGTATGCCATGATATGCACACGTCCAGACGTGGCATATGCATTGAGTATGACGAGTCGGTACCAAGGCAATCCAGGTGAAACACACTGGATGGCTGTCAAAAACATCCTTAAGTACTTACGAAGGACTAAGGATTGGGTATTGACTTATGGAGGAGATACTGAGCTATGCGCAATCGGTTACGCAGATGCTAGCTTCCAAACAGATCGATATGACTCGAAATCTCAGTCTGGATTCGTCTTTACTCTTAATGGCGCTGCGGTCAGTTGGAAAAACTCAAAACAGAGTGTTATAGCATCATCGTATTGTTTCATATTTTGTTTTTCATGTGGATTGTACGACAACATTGAACACCACAAAGTGAACTGAATTACATTATAATTGTTTTGGTCCGTAATCGCCTACATGAGCTGATAACTCTGGCAATTATACTTTGAAGTTGATTGATGGTGGGTTCAACGAGCCATAAGTCAAACGGTTGACTGATCGATCACATATACGAGTTATAAAGATACCTCGTAGGACATCGTGACAACGTTATGGAGTCCTAAATGTTTCAGAACATTCGGTGCCAGGTCGTGGATAGGACGTCCATAGTGTTCCTAAGAGTCGATTCTTTTGACTATCGACTGTCTCTTGAGATTAAGGCAGTTTTTGGGTGACTTTAGTTTCTTTCTTATGGTCGACCGTAACAGGAGGCTAAAAAGATTTTTACTGGGTCATTTCATACTGTGCTTGTATCTGCAGGATTCGAGTTGAAGAAAATATCCAACCTTTATCAGGTTTTGTTATTTCTCAGGGCCACTCGAGGAGTTGTAACTGAAATGCATGGCCATGCTCGAATAATGATTCGTTTATCAGTTAAGTTACTCTCTAGTCGGAAAAACCACTCTTGATATTGATCACTTGTAAAATACGACCTTTGTGAATACGGACTTTGCAAATTGTTTCACATTGAGTGGGAGAAATTTTGGATATGAGAATCGGTTATCGCACATACACTTGTAAGGACAAGTGGGAGATTGTTGGAGCTAGTGTCCTCCACAGTTAGTGTGATAACGTGTATAAATCTCTTACAGGTTCACAGGGTATACTTAGTATTCTTATCAGTTGATTAACGTTTATCGATAACGGGTGGCTTGCTAGAAGTTTGACGTTATTGTCATTTTAAATGGCGGTGATCAACTGGTCCCTAAAAGTCACACCTAAAGGATGTGTTTGAGAGATATGATTATATGAAAATATAATCATATTAATGCCTTATATGACTAAAAGGTTAGTCGATGTATATGACTAAAAGGTTAGTCAATGTAATGATGATACGATTATTTAATACGATTAAATAATACTAGCTGAGACGAATTAAATGTTAATTCGTAATTGAATATAAACTGTTATATCTAATTAATGTATATAATGTAATTATTTAATACGATTAAATAATGTAAGCTTAAACGAATTAAATGTTAATTCGTAATTAAATATAAACTGTTATATTTAATTAGCAAATTATAAATATACGATGTTTATAATTGACGTATATATTATAATATTACATTCACATATTATACATTAAATAAATAAAAGAAGGAAGAATCCTATCTTGACTCCAATTCCTAATACAAGTAGAAAAAAAGAGGGAAGACTCCTCCCTCTGCTAGACTTCTATTTGGACGTGTAAAAGGATAGAGGAGGAGAGGTCTATATAAACTCTTCTTCTTTACATAATTCATCATTCAGTTCTTGACACAAAAATCATCAGTAATTTTTGTATTCTTTCTAGCACAAGAAAAGGCATATCTCAGAGCATCTTGGGTGCAACAATTAGGAGAATATCGATTTCGATATTGTTCATAGGCCAAATTTGCTAGGACCAAAGGTTAATTCTAAATTCCTATAATTTTATATTGTGCAATTCATTTATGACTCGTAATTCATATACTATAGTTTTGTTATAATCCGTAAAATTAATGACAAAATATACCGATATTTCCAACATCCCCCACGTGGAGGGATAACCACAGGGGCAAACTCGGGGTATGACCCGTCTCCAAACGGGATCACCAAACCATAGTAACCATAGTAGCCATCGACAACAACCCTAATCTCCATCATTGTCACAACATTGACCATCATCATCTATCACATATCAATAATCACAAATAACAATCAACCATCTCATGCCATCAATTAGCAATGCAAATAATGAGTAGGACACCCTACCTTTTCGCAAATCCGCGGCAAATTACAATTATTCTATCAACAATATTCTTTTATGAATTCCTTCCCCTAAACATGCAATTAACATAATTAACACTAACCCTTGTTTCCCATCCCCCCAAATCAATTAGGGTATAACAATACATACCAATCACAACAAGAATACTTACCAATACAATCAACAAAGTGGCGATAGATCGGATCCGGCACGAGATGATTTAGGATGTTTGTTGAGGAATTAGAGAGAATATTTGAGAGGAATAAAGTTTGCTTGAGAAACGTAATGACAATTATGAAACCTAATTCCTCTTATTAATCCTTAATCAACCGTCCGACTAATCCTTGAACCTCGTCGTACTCGATCAAGTACAACATGTACTCGGTCGAGTACAACTTACTCGGTCGAGTGCCTAACTCACTCGGCCAAGTACACAAGAACAAAATGCTAATTTAGACGACAGACTAACCTACTCGGTCGAGTAGACTCTACTCGGCCGAGTACACTATCCACTCGGTCGAGTAAGCCTTACTCGGCCGAGTGCCAGACACATAAATACGGAGTATTATAAGGGTAGTCATGCTTGTTGTAATGGCAGAAATAGAAGTATCCTCTTTGATGGATTGATTTTCTGCAAGAAATTCGGCGTAGACGGAGTCAAGCGTACTCAAGTCTTTTTCTTGACGGATTTCCTTCCAAGAGTTTCGTCTAATACAAAGAGTCTTTTCTACTTTGGGATCAAAAGGTACGAGCTCGGACCTGAGAAACCTGGGCATAAACGAACACTAAATATAAGGATAAGAACGGTTTCAAGGAACTAGAGTTCCCTGAGACAAAGACAAATTAAATTAAAAACAAACAGAAAATTGTTGCTTCCCTGGCAACGGCGCCAAATTTATCAAAAGGTAAAGTCGTGGCCCTAAATCAAAGTAATCCTTACTCAATACTAACTAATAGTCAGTGATAAGTAAGGTATCAAATTCACATGGGGTATTTGTGTGGTAGGAGTATGAGTTGTTAACTTCGAGGACAAAGTTCGTTCTTAAGGAGGGAAGACTGTAATACTCCGTATTTCTATGCACTTGGCACTCGGCCGAGTAGAGCTTACTCTATTGAGTGGATTAGGTACTCGGCCTAGTAGAGTCTACTCGACCAAGTCGGTTGGTCTGTCGTCTAAATTAGCATTCTTTTCTTGTGTACTCGACCGAGTGAGCTAGATGATAAAGGTAAAGTCGTGTCCCTAAATCAAAGTAATCCTAACTCAATACTAACTAATAGTCAGTGATAAGTAAGGTACCGAATCCACATGGAGGTAATAATCTATTTTCTATAATTAAGTTCATCTTAAGGTAACAAATGCTTGAAGGTTTGGATTTGGTTTCTAAACTAATCGCAATAACAATAATAATAATTGATCAATTCAATAAGATTAAAAGTCTAGGGTCTCAGGTTCACTAGGATTATTATTCAGGGATAGAAGGATAATCAATTAATTACCAATAAAGTTATCTAAGGTCACAAGATCGGTCGACTCACTTATGCTCTTTAGATCTACAATTTAACATGCGATTGCTATCATTAAACGAGTTATATTCAATTATCGTAGCCTATCTTAGTCTTAATCCGGTCATTGTTAATCCTAATTCGCAAGACTAATTAAACAAATAGATTTAAAACGATAATCAAACGATAACCATGTTATTGCAATTCAATCAATTAATCTGCCCCTTCTAACAATCCTTGATCCCCTTTGAACCATAGATGAGAATTTAGCTACTCATACTAATAATACTAACAACAATTAAATTCATGTAAGGATTAAAAGCATAAGAAAGAATAATAACAAAGTAATTGAAATAACTATATATTAAAACTTGAATAAAAATGTAGAATAATTACCGATTACAAGATTGAAAGATTGGAAGATCCTCCGAAACTTGGAGCAATCCGATACCTAATAATAATACTAGGGTTTTCTAGGAGTTTCTGAGTAATTAAAAGCGTAAAAAGTATTGAAAGATGAGCTTTCTATTTATAATACAAAATAAACCGACTTGAAAAAAGTTTAGGAAAACACGGATTCTACTAAATAGTCGATCGAGTACATGAAAAATCGATCCGGTGTTCTTGATTTGCCTTTGTTCCTTTTTAGCTCGACTCAATCGAGTATATGCAAACTCGATCGAGTGACTCTGTGTTGCTCCTCTTCTCGTTTCTTTCCGTCTTCAAACTACATTAAATCTACATTAAATCACCAAAAGGCGACGGTATCGACAAACTAAATAATATCACATTTAATCGTTCATTTAGACACTAAAAACCGTCACTAAAGTGACTTAGGGGAGACAAAAACATGCATATGAATATTGAGAAGTGAATACTTGTATGATTTTAATCCCCATTTTAGCTCGGTTTTGTATGTCATTTGTGCTTTGTTAAGCCATTTTATGAGCTAATGTCGTCTTCTAGGCGAATTCCATGTTTAAACCTGTTTTGTAGGGAAAGTGACGTTTCTACGCTCTTTTTCTATATTTCCGAGCTTTTGCCTAGAACCCGACGATTTTAGAAGCGCGATTGACCAAGTCAAAGGCACTCCAAGAAGGTTCACTAATTCAAAAGAAAGAAGAAGCAAAGACGATTTCGCAGTTGTCAGAAGATCGATCAGTTAGACGAAGAAATCATCATTTTACATCAAACCCTATCAACAAACCCGACTCAAAAGGTCAATGGGGTCAATGAAAGTCAAGTTATTCACCAAGGGAGATGAAACGAAAGTCAAAGAGTGAAGAACACCACATACCCGATCGGGTAAGTGGTAAACCCGATCGGGTATGTCTCCTGATCCGAGCAAATGCTTCGACTTCCTCCTTTTTGTCCTATGTGATGAATGCATGACCCCTTCCCCACGAAACCTAGCCTATATAAGGAGTGTTTCAGCACACACCTCTACTCAGTTCTCTCTTTACATAACCCTAGATTAGTCTTAGAAACCCTAGCCTCCATTTTCCCTTAAAAATCGTCTTTTACATTTCTCCTTTTATGTTTAGATCTCCATCTTCTCTTATGCCTATTTTTCTAGTTTAGAAATAATAAAAACTTCTGGTTCTTAGTTCTTTCATATTATTCAAGTATTGTAATGCATGGATCGTCAAAGATATGCAAGGAAATTTCTATTTGGATATTTATACTTCATCATTATCGTTATTTGATCGTCATGTAGGTATTTCTGTTTTATCTTTTGTTTAAGTTCTTTATGTTTTTTATTTGATCATTGTTTTCTTTACATGGTGTCTTAGATTCAATTTAAATACCGTTGTAATCATTTTATTTCATTAGATCGTTGATTTAGAATTTTTATTATCATCTTATAATATCAAAAATCAATAAACATGTCTAGCCTAGTTTTAATTGTTAAAATCAATCTAGATCTAAATACTATTATGAGTGAGTAGTCACCTTTCTAGGGTGTAGGGTAGCCATGATTAGGTTAATTAAAAGATGAAAATTGGATAAAGAAATTGTGCCTTTAAAACGTTGTGTCTATGCATGTTTGGATTGTAACGATAGTTAACGATTTCTAGCCAAAATCATTGACTAAAATGGAATTCTTTTCCAAGGTAGAAATACGTGAATTGAATAGACAAAGCATGACATGGTAGATCAGACCTAGTAAATCGCCTAAAAGCCTGCTAGACCATCTGGTCTATGATTGTAATGAACACAACATTATTACGAACTCACAATCAATTATTTGCATTATTCCAAATCCAATTTCATCAATATGTTAACCTACATGTGTGAACCTACTTCCCTAGATTCTTTCTATCATTGTTAAATCATTATCCATTTCATTGCTTTTATTTTGATTTGTTTTGATTTTGTTTATGCTTTTTATTAATTTAGAATCCAAAACCCCAAAACCCAGATACTCGTTAGATAAGATTTAATTGCAAGACATTTCACATCCTATAGGAAACACCATCTCCCTGAGGATCGACCCCTACTTCCCTAATTACATTAATTTGTTGCTAGCCTAGTCTGGGTAATTATCTTTGACCAGGGCTTGCGACAGGCCCGATCAAATTTTGGCGCCGTTGCCGGGGAGCACGGTTTAGTTTTCCTCTTTTTGTGATTTTTCTTGCAATTAGTTTTGTCTAGTCTTTAGGAATCCAAATTTCTTTAGATCTCTCTTGATTTCCCGTCTTAGTTTTTCCATCTTATGCCCAGATCTTCTAGACTAGGGACCCCTATCTCATTAGATCCCGACCTAGAAAGAACTCTGCGTAGGAGACAAGAACTATTTAACGAAATCTCAAAAGCTTCAGATACTTCAAGTTTAGATCGTATTCGTGAAAATTACTCGGATACCCTATCTAACCTTGAAGGAGAAGAAGATCCATTCTCATCTCCATTCACAAAAACCACCCAATCTTCAATTAGCACTCCATCGTCACCTTCACATTTGGAAATGGTTCGACTTTTAGACCATTTCAAACCCACCGCAGAAACACTTCCAAGGGGTATTGCTACACCCCAAATCACAGCCAGAAACTTTGAAATAAAACTTGCCTTCATTAACCTTATAGAAAGAAGCCAATTTAGTGGCAATGCCACAGAAGATCCTAACCTTCACATCCAAAATTTCTGTGACTATAGCTCCACTATTAGACAAACTGGAGTTACCCAAGGGTAGATTAGAGAGATGCTCTTCTCATTCTCTTTGAGGGGTAAGGCAAAGTTGTGGATACATAGCCTTGATAAGGTTACATTAAGGATCGCCGATTGGGATAGTTTAGCTCTTGCCTTCTATCAAAAGTACTTTCCTCCAGAAAAGACCGCTTTGTTGAGAAGTCAAATCATTGGTTTCCGACAAGGGGGTGATGAGAGCCTATATGAAGCTTGGGAGAGGTACAAGGACTTGCAAAGGGAGTGTCCTTATCATGGGTTAGATGCATGGTTCCTTGCCATCACATTCTATAATGGGTGTTATATAGAGTCCCGTCGTATCCTGGATTCTGCTAACAATGGAAGATTTGATCAAATTAATGTTGAAATTGCTCACACTACCATTGAATCCATGGCAATTCACGATTCTCAATATAGAAATTCCCGCTCTATACCATTGAAATCTAAGCAAGAGGACCCCACTTTGACACTTTTACAAGCTCAAGTAGCCCTTCTCACACAAAAGCTAGAACAATTTCAATCCTCTACATTTCAACAAAGTGACAATGGTGTAAGTAAACTTGAAGCCATGATGCTGCAATTGGCTCAAAGGCAAGACACCATAATAGCTCAATTCCAAGAGAGCGATCAAGCTAAGGATGTCGCCATCAAATTGTTTGAAGCTAAAATTTCCCAATATGCCTCTTCTAATACCCACCAAAAGCAAGGGCAGCTACTTTCACAAGGTTTCGAACCTCACGAAACTGTAAATGCCATTTCCACGACAAGTGGTAAGCATTATGATGGGCCTTCCACTGTTATGGATGAGGAGGTGGTAGCAAAAGGGGCTAAGCTTGGAGGAGGTGTCAATAATAAGGCTAATGATGAGCCCGTGGTTGTTGATGTTGAAGATGAGGTGCCCATGTCAAAGAGGAAAGAGCCCGAGATTCTTATTGAGATCAAAGTCCAATTTCCCCAAAGATTAGCAAAGCACAAGGAGGAGGCAAAGTATGGTAAGTTCCTTGACGTCGTCAAGAATTTAAAGGTAACAGTCCCTTTCACTGAATTGATTTCCCAAGTTCCTTCTTATTCCAAGTTTATGAAGGAAGTCCTCAAAAAGAAGAGATCCTTCAATGAGATTAAGACCGTAGCTTTCACTGAAGAGTGTAGTGCACTCTTGCAAAATAAGTCTCCACCAAAACTTAAGGACCCTGGTAGTTACTCCATCCCTTGCACTATAGGCACGTATATCATTGATAAGGCCCTTTGCGACCTAGGTGCTAGTGTAAGTGTCATGCCCTTTTCTATGTTTGAAAAACTTAACATGGGTGCTTTGAAATGCACTAATATTACTTTGCAAATGGCGGATCGTTCTCTAAAACAACCTATGGGTGTTTTAGAAGATGTGCCCGTCAAAGTTGGTAAGTTTTTCATTCCCGTTGACGTTCTAGTACTTGACATGGCCGAGGACTCTCAAATCCCAATCATTTTGGGAAGACCCTTTTTGCACACCACTGGTGCAGTTTTTGATGTCAAGAATGGGAAGTTGACATTAAAGATAGGAGATGACAAGGTGACCTTTAGTAAAAATTCCACCGTTAGGAGTCCTGTGTTAGAAGACTCATGTTATGTGCTTGATGTTGATGACTCTTCTATTGTTTCTTCTATGCCTCGATCCTTACTGACGGATCCGTTGGAGGCACATGTTAGTGTTGATTCTCGTGCAGGTGAGCATACTAAAAGCACTACTGCTAAAAGTGCTAGAAGGGGCTATTCCCGGAAAAGCTTGGCATGGATGGAGAATGTAAGGAACGCTATGATGATGAGCTCGGATGATAGTGAGCTTAGAGATAAAGGATGATCAAAGAAAGAAATGGAGTCTAGCAAGACTTTTAAATTGCGCTTCTCGGGAGGCAACCCGTGTTCCTTTTCTTTTTGCATTTTTATTTTTGTATTCCCTTTTTCATTGTTAGGATTTATTTTGCAGATGAAAGAGTTTTTGAAGAAAATCTATAAAGACCTTCCTTGTCAAGTCCAAAAGACTAGCTTGGGGGAGTCCGCGCTGACTAGTAAGCTTCATTCTTCTTTCATTTTTCCTTTTTCCCCTTTTCCCATTAAGCATCTCGTTGCATATTTTGTCTTTATGCTCACATTGAGGACAATGTGATGTTTAGCTTGGGGGAGGGATTGCATTTTCCCATTTTGCATTTTAGTTGATCATTTTTTTCAAATTTTTGAACAAGAGAAAAATTTTTAAAAAAAAAAAATTTTTGAACATCATTGAATGCTTTTCGTGCTTTGCTTGCTTGTTTACTATGCTTTCATGTTACATTTCCCAATCTTAGAGCTTTCAAAAGCATAATGATTCAACATTTATTGAATTGTGCATACATGGGGAAGTCTTGTACACAGTAGACATGGAATGAATCTAGAGATGAGTACGCTTGATCTTGACATTTGGCAAGTTATATATATTGTAAGGTAGAACCTCCTTAGGCTGGTACATCTATACCCAGTCTCATCTAGGTGTGTGTAGTTCTCCTTGTGATATGTGTAATGTCAAAACGCATAATTATGGTTCTCATTTCATTCCTATAAGCATTGCATTCATGATTCACTAAAGATTTGAAGCCTTTTTCACTTTGAATTACACCTCAAATTAGCCCCTTCATACAAATGTTTCACAAAACAATAGCTACACATAAAAAAACTGCCTACCTTTTGAGCTAGTAGATAGACTATGGTGTATGGGTGCTCTTTTGAGAAGATTTTGTTCCTTTTTGACAAAGTGAATTTAGGAGAACGAAAATGTTCAAGAAGTGATGTTATGTTCAAAAGAAAAAAAAAATCAAAATGAAAAAAAGAAGAAAAAAATTTGAAAAAAATCGAAAAGAAAAAAGAAAAAAAAAGGAAGAAAAGAAAAAAAAAGGGAAGAAAAAAGAGAAGAAGTTGTGAGTATCTCCTCGGAAATGTCAAGTCAACATTTAGAGGGAGTTTACTCTTATTTTGTCATGTGTAATAAGCCCACTTGTTCCTTTTGGCTTAGTTATCCGTCTTCTGGGAAATTGATCGAAAGTTTGGATTGAGTATCCATTTATCATTGGTTAGTTGCTAGCCCGTTTTAAACTTCACATAACCAGAACTGTTTGTCCACCTTTCACCCATTTCCCAAAGCCTTCTTCTTATTTTTCGGCTTCTTTTCTGTGTGCATTGTGATCTTTGACTTGTGATTTGAATTGTTTACCATATTAGACTGCGGACACATTTTCATAAGTCGTAGATAGGTGACTATCTCAAAAAGAAAAAAATTTACATATAAAGAAATCACCTTTTACATGCATTGAGTGTTCGAGTGTGCCGTGAGAGTCCATTTGTCAAAAGATCATTCAAGAGCCGAAAATCTATAGTGAAATTCTTTGTGCTACGCCGTTATGTAAATCTGAGCCATGTTTATGTATCATTCTTGCCCACATTGTTTTTGGGTTATGATTCATTATGTTTCCAAAGCTTTATGTTGAGATTTGTTTCCTGATGGTGTAGTAACCAATGCTCGTAACCCTTGTCCTGATTATACTTGTTATGCTTGCTTGAGGACAAGCAAGGGTTTAGCTTGGGGGAGTTTGATAAGTGAATATTTGTATGATTTTAATCCCCATTTTAGCTCGGTTTTGTATGTCATTTGTGCTTTGTTAAGCCATTTTATGAGCTAATGTCGTCTTCTAGGCGAATTCCATGTTTAAACCTGTTTTGTAGGGAAAGTGACGTTTCTACGCCCTTTTTCTATATTTCCGAGCATCTGCCTAGAACCCGGCGATTTGAGAAGCGAGCTTGACCAAGTCAAAGGCACTCCAAGAAGGTTCACTAATTCAAAAGAAAGAAGAAGCAAAGACGATTTTGCAGTTGTCAGAAGATCGATCAGTTAGGCGAAGAAATCATCATTTTACATCAAACCCAATCAACAAACCCGACTCAAAAGGTCAATGGGGTCAATGAAAGTCAAGTTATTCACCAAGGGAGATAAAACGAAAGTCAAAGAGTGAAGAAAACCACATACCCGATCGGGTAAGTGGTAAACCCGATCGGGTATGCATGATTCTACGCACCATCCCTTCATCTTCCTATTTTTTGTCCTATATGTTGAATGCATGGATTGTTTTGCAAGAAACCTAAGGTTATATAAGAGAGTATGCAGCCACCACAACTCCACACTTCTGTCTTTACATAACCCTAGATTAGTCTTAGAAACCCTAGTGGAGTGTAAACTACTAAGGTTTACAAGTTTAAAGGATGCTTGATTAAGCTTACTCAAACTGAGATCAATTTCAAGCAGAAATGGATGTTGTTTTAGAGAGGGTGAGTTGTTTTAACTGAAAACTCAAGGATATGACTTAGAGAAACTCCCCTACACCATGGCACAAGATAAGGGACTCAAAGACTAGTTTCTGAGGCAGGTTTAAAGTGTTACAGCAATGCACAAACACCCTAGACTAGACTCAAACAGCAAGCAAGCTAGTCACAGCAAGGCACAGACTTAACTTGACTCACAAAGCAAGACACTGATCAGACACCTTGAAGATGTATCAGGCTTGACTCAAACTACAGAACTTAGCACAAGTTTGAAAGGTTTGAGAGGTTTCTCAAGCTAATTCATTCATAAAAGTCTGCTGAAAACAACATACAAAGACCTCCGTATAAAGGGAGGCTGACATCTTGTGAACCATTGGATGTACAAGCCATCCAAGGGCCAACTTTGGACTTAAACTACTACAACAAACACTAATTAAGAGCCTCACAATAGGACGAGCTTAACAACTATAAAGTACAGACACAAAAGCAAAAAAAAAAAACAGACTGATGCAAAAGTAATAAAGCAGCTTTTGGATTTTTCCTAAAATGGAAATCTGTTGTTCTTGTTGTCTTGCTGCTTTGCTCTGGATGTTTTGTTGCTCCTTGGGACTCTCTACTCTTATTATGACTTAGATAAAACCTGCCTTGGACGAGGACAAGTTGACTTAAACAAAAGGAAGCCACATCTGGACTTGTACCTTCTCTGCTTTGATGTTCATTGGACTCTAGTTTGGGCTGCTTGTTACTTGAGTTTTTGCTAGACTTCAAAAAGGATTATCCTAGACAAACTTGTTTATTAGTGGGTTGGCTTGATGGTAGGCCATGGTGCGGGTGGCTGGGATGCTCTGGTGTACCTCCTTGGTGCTGGGTTTGCTAATGGGTCTGCTGAGCTCTGATTGACATTATTTCTGGTTTGTGTGGGGAATGTGGACTGAGTTGGAACTTGGCATGGCTTGGTGAGCCCTGGACTATCTTCCTCAATGACTTGGCTTGGACTGTCTTGAATTTGGCTTGTCATGGCTTGTTGTTTGGACCTTGTGACTCGAGCTTCCATCTGAGGGGGTCTTGGGGTCATGTTTGTCTGGCTTGTGGCTTGATCATCACGGCCCCTTGGGTGAGCTCCTGCTGCAGCCTCCCCAGGTTGAAAAGGGCTTGACCTCAAGCCTGTGTCTTCCTCTCCCTCAGATTCTTCATAGAAGGGACTAAGATCTCCAATATTGAATGTCCCATGGACTGCATATTCTCCTGGTAGATCAATTCTGTAGGCATTAGGACCTATCTTCTCTAGGACTTGAAAAGGACCATCTGCTCTTGGCTCTAGCTTATTCTTTCTTTTGGAAGGGAACCTTTCTTTCCTTAGATTGATCCATACTAAGTCTCCTGGTGCAAAGTCTTTCTTGATCTTAGAAACCTTGGCATTCTTCTTGTATAGATCATTGGTTTTCTCAATTTGTTTTCTGACTGATTCATGGAGTTTTAGCATTTGCTCCACTCTTTTCTTGGCATCATATTGGATCTCTGACCTGCACACATTAGACAAATTCAAAGGCATTAAGGGGTTAGTACCATAGACCACTTCAAAGGGGGAGTGGCCTGTGGCTGCTGATGGAGCTCTATTGAAAGAGAACTCTGCTTGAGCCAGCTTTAAATCCCAATCTTTGAGAGATTTGCTAACTATACACCTCAATATCCTTCCCAAGGTCTTGTTGGTCACCTCAGTTTGTCCATATGTTTGAGGATGATGGGAGGTGCTAAACAATAACCTGGTATTAAGCAGCTTATAAACTTTGTGTCTCTGTCAGATACAATGGTCCTTGGAACTCCATGTAACCTTACCACCTCATCAAGATATAGTTCTGCTACACTCACAGCATCTTCAGTCTTCTTACAGGCAATAAAATGTGCCATCTTGCGGAACCTATCCACAACTACCATGATAGAATCTTTCCCTCTTGCTGTCCTAGGCAATGCTACTATGAAATCCATGCTTACATCTTCCCAAGGCCTACATGGGACTGGTAGGGGAGTTTAAGGCCCTGCTTGAAATGAACTCTTGGCCTTTTGACAAACTCCACACCTCCTGAGCACTATTTGGACCTCTCCCATCATCTTAGGCCAGTAAAACTGATCCTGCATTATGTCCACAGTCTTCTGAACCCCAAAGTGTCCTCCAAGGCCACTTCCATGCACTTCCTTGATCAATAGACTCCTATAAGAACCTCTGGGAACACAGAGCTTGTTTCCTTTGAACAGGAATCCATTTTGTAGAGTGTAGGGTGAATCAATGGTCCTTGTACCCTCTTTATGTGCTAGCCAATCCTCTGCAAAGTCTAGATCTTCCTGATACATGTCCTTCATGAATTCAAATCCAAGAACGCTTTGCTCCATGGTTGATAGCAGAGTGTATCTTCTAGACAATGCATCAACCACCACATTTTGTTTTCCTTCTTTGTATTTGCTAGAAAAGGTGAATGACTGGAGGAACTCCACCCATTTAGCATGCCTGTGGCTGAGCTTATGCTGGCCTCCTATGTACTTCAATGCCTCATGATCAGAGTGTAAGACAAAAGGCTTGGGCTTCAGGTAATGACTCCAATGCCTTAGAGCCCTGACAAGAGCATATAACTCTTTATCATATGTGGAATAGTTCATCTTGGCACCACTTAGCTTTTCACTAAAGTAGGCTATAGGCTTCTTCTCTTGGATGAGGACAGCTCCAATTCCTACTCCACTTGCATCACATTCAACTTTAAATAGGCAATTAAAGTCTGGTAACCTGAGGATAGGGGCACTGCACAAGAGTTTCTTCATGTATTTGAAAGCCTGCAAAGCATTCTCAGTCCAAGTGAACTCTCCCTTCTTCATACATTCAGTGAGGGGTGCTGCAATGGTGCTGAAGTTCTTAATAAATCTTCTGTAGAAAGATGCTAAGCCATGAAACCCTATTACTTCTGTGATATTCCTAGGAACAGGCCAAGACTGAACAGCAATGATCTTGTCTTGATCCACTGAAATGCCTCTACCAGACACCACATATCCTAGAAACTTAACTTCCTCAGTCATAAAGGTGCATTTCTCAAGCTTCCCAAAGAGTTTACTCTCCTTAAGTATCTCAAACACAGTCTCAAGATGCCTCAAATGATCATCCTTGCTCTTGCTGTAGATGAGAATATCATCAAAGTATACTACCACAAATTTCCCTAGACAAGGCCTAAGCACTTCTGTCATTAATCTCATGAAGGTACTTGGGGCATTTGACAGACCAAACGCATGACAAGCCACTCATAGAGGCCATGCTTTGTTTTGAAGGCTGTCTTCCACTCATTTCCTTCCCTGATCCTCAATTGATGGTAACCTTGCCTCAAATCAATCTTAGAAAAGAACCTTGAGCCAATCGGCTTATCCAACATGTCATCAAGCCTAGGTATAGGGAACCTGTACTTGACTGTGATGTTATTGATAGCCCTGCTATCTATGCACATCCTCCAAGTCCCATCCTTCTTAGGAACCAATAATGCAGGTACAACACATGGCCTTAAGGACTCTCTTACAAACCCTTTACTCATCAACTCTCCAACTTGTTTCTGCAGCTCTTGTGTAGCCTTAGGATCACATCTATATGCAGGTCTATTAGGTAGTACAGACCCTGGCACAAGGTCTATCTGATGTTCAATTCCTCTCAAAGGGGGTAAGCCATCAGGAAGTTCTTCTGGGAACACTTCCTTGAATTGATCAATGAGGGGTTTAACTTCTGCAGGCATTACCTTAGACTCCCCTTCCTGAACTTTCTTTGATATCAGCATCAATACAGGTTGTTCCTCACTACACTCTTTGACCATTGCTGATTCAGATAGAAACAAGACTCCACTAAAGTCTTCAGCCATACTAGGACTCCCATAGCTCTTCTGATGGGTGGCAAAGGGGCTAATGTCACCTTCCTGCTCCCATGCTTAAAGGAATAGGTGTTGCTTCTTCCTTGGTGTATGGAGCTTTTGTCAAACTCCCATGGCCTTCCTAATAATAAGTGACAGGCATCCATTGAAACCACATCACACAGTACTTCATCTTTATACACACTTCCAATGGAGAATGGGACCATACATTGCTTATCCACCTTAACCTCTGCTCCCTTACTCAGCCATCTCAACTTATAGGGGTGAGGGTATTCTTGAGTGTTTAGCTTCAGCTTGTCAACCATAGTAACAGAGGCCACATTGGTACAACTACCTCCATCTATAATAAGGTTACAAACCCTCCCTTGGATAGTACATCTACTCCTGAAAATGAGGGACCTTTGATCCTCTTCCAAAGGTATCTGTTGTGAATACATTACCCTCCATAGAACCAAGTTGTGGCCTGTATCAGGGAGTGCCACTATTGCCTCCTCACTAGGCTCTTCTTCCTCACTCATCACTTCTTCAACCTCAGGCTCATCCTTCTCATACTCAACTAGACCTTCCTTTTCCCAAGTCTCAACCTCCATTATAGTTAAGGTCTTCTTAGAAGGGCAATCCTTCCTGAAATGTTCATAACCTTGACATTGGAAGCACCTAATTCTGTTCTCAGTCAATGAAGTGCTTGGCTTCTGACCCATGATGCCCTTTCCCTTGTCTAAGGTAGATGGGGGTGCTGTCTTAGGGGTCTCAATGTTCCTCAACCCAGTGTAAGGTCTGGTTTGAAAAGGTCTAATAGGTTTTGGTGTAACAGACTTAATCTTTCCTATCTTTTCAATTCTCAGAGATAAGTTAACAACATCATCAAATGACCACAGAGGTTGCATCCTAACCTTGTTAACAATGCTCTTATCTAGACCCTCTAAGTACCTAGCAATCCTTTGCTCAGGTTTCTCATTTATGTCACACTGCAAGGTAAGCTGTTCAAACTCTCTTAAATAGGACTCAACAGGTTTATCCCCTTGTTTCAATTTAGACAACTTAATAAACAAATTCTGGGTGTAATCCTTAGCAACAAACTTGTCTAGCAGTTTCTTTTTCAGTTTAGTCCAAGACTTGATGGGTTCTTTCCCTTCCTTAGCCCTTAACCCTTTCATGGTTTCATACCAAAGAGAAGCATACCCTTTCAGTTTAAGGATGGCTACTTTAAAAGACTTAGAATCATTATATCCTTTGTACTCAAAGATTCTTTCTACTTCTCTTAACCATTCTAACAAATCATCAGGATTACGACTACCAGAAAACTCAGGGATGTCTACCTTAAGATGCTTGTCTATGTGCCTGTGGATGGAAGCCCTGCTCCTTGTTGAGTCATCTGAATCTGGATACTCTTCATCATCAGGTGGCCTTCCTCTGCCTCCTCCTTGGCCTCTTCCACGTCCTGTGCCTCTTCCTCCTATGGCAAGATTGCCATCAAGAGCCTCATTCACAGCCCTTGTGAGTTGTGTGACAGTTCTGGTTATGCCTTCTACCATAGTCTCTAAGTTGGTGATTCTTTCTTCACTCATTGGGTTGTTTTTGTGTTTTTAAATGTAGTTAGGGAAAATGAACTCACTAAGACTCTCAACCAAAGCTCTGATAACCAATTTGGAGTGTAAACTACTAAGGTTTACAAGTTTAAAGGATGCTTGATTAAGCTTACTCAAACTGAGATCAATTTCAAGCAGAAATGGATGTTGTTTTAGAGAGGGTGAGTTGTTTTAACTGAAAACTCAAGGATATGACTTAGAGAAACTCCCCTACAGCATGGCACAAGAGAAGGGACTCAAAGACTAGTTTCTAAGGCAGGTTTAAAGTGTTACAGCAATGCACAAACACCCTAGACTAGACTCAAACAGCAAGCAAGCTAGTCACAGCAAGGCAAAGACTTAACTTGACTCACAAAGCAAGACACTGATCAGACACCTTGAAGATGTATCAGGCTTGACTCAAACTACAGCACTTAGCACAAGTTTGAAAGGTTTGAGAGGTTTCTCAAGCTAATTCATTCATAAAAGTCTGCTGAAAACAACATACAAAGACCTCCTTATATAGGGAGGCTGACATCTTGTGAACCATTGGATGTACAAGCCATCCAAGGGCCAACTTTGAACTTAAACTACTACAACAAACACTAATTAAGAGCCTTACAATAGGACGAGCTTAACAACTATAAAGTACAGACACAAAAGCAAAAAAAAAAAAACAGACTGATGCAAAAGTAATAAAGCAGCTTTTGGATTTTTCCTGAAATGGAAATCTGTTGTTCTTGTTGTCTTGCTGCTTTGCTCTGGATGTTTTGTTGCTCCTTGGGACTCTCTACTCTTATTAGGACTTAGATAAAACCTGCCTTGGACGAGGACAAGTTGACTTAAACAAAAGGAAGCCACATCTGGACTTGTACCTTCTCTGCTTTGATGTTCATTGGACTCTAGTTTGGGCTTCTTGTTACTTGAGTTTTTGCTAGACTTGAAAAAGGATTATCCTGGACAAACTTGTCGATTAGTGGGTTGGCTTGATGGTAGGCCATGGTGGGGGTGGCTGGGATACTCTGGTGTACCTCCTTGGTGCTGGGTTTGCTAATGGGTCTGCTGAGCTCTAATTGACATTGTTTCTGGTTTGTGTGGGGAATGTGGTCTGAGTTGGAACTTGGCATGGCTTGGTGAGCCCTGGACTATCTTCCTCAATGACTTGGCTTGGCCTGGCTTGAATTTGGCTTGTCATGGCTTGTTGTTTGGACCTTGTGACTCGAGCTTCAATCTGAGGGGGTCTTGGGGTTAGACATGGCAAACGGGTCAATCGGATCGGGTTCGGGTCGGGTCAGTTCTGGTCGGGTCATTTCGGGTCTCTCGTTGGTTTCGGGTTAATTCGGGTCGGGTCGGGTCATTTCGGGTTTCGGGTTTGTTGTCGGGTCCGTTTCGGGTCAACCGGGTCGGGTTATTTCGGGTCGGGTCATTTTCGGGTCAAAGATTAAGATACAAAAGGCCATTTTAAGTCTTTTTGGTTCAATTAAAGTTATGTTTTGTCGGGTCTTTTTCGGGTTGAGTGATTTTGAATCGGGTTATTTTCAGGTCGAGTCAGTTACGGGTCAAGAAAGATCGGGTCATGTTTGGGTCGGGTCGGGTCCAATCGGGTTTCGGGTCACATTCGGGTGTTGTAGTTTGGGTTAATTTCGGGTCACGGGTCGAGTCATTCAGGTCGGGTTGCTTTTGCCAGGTCTACTTGGGGTCATGTTTGTCTGGCTTGTGGCTTGATCATCAAGGCCCCTTGGGTGAGCTCCTGCTGCACCTAGCCTCCATTTTCCCTTAAAAATCGTCTTTTACATGTCTCCTTTTATGTTTAGATCTCCTTCTTCTCTTATGCCTATTTTTCTAGTTTAGAAATAATAAAAACTTCTGGTTCTTAGTTCTTTTATATTATTCAAGTATTGTAATACATGGATCGTCAAAGATATGCAAGGAAATTTCTATTTGGATATTTATATTTCATCATTATCGCTATTTGATCGTCATGTAGGTATTTCTGTTTTATCTTTTGTTTAAGTTCTTTATGTTTTTTATTTGATCATTGTTTTCTTTACATGTTGTCTTAGATTCAATTTAAATACCGTTGTTGTGACACCCTCAAATTTGCGGAAAGATAAACAAGTAATTTAAATAAATAAAAGATGAGAATACTTTTCTAATAGGCTCACTTTAGTGAAAATCGGTAAATTTTAAACACCGGAACCTACTATTAAATATATTCATCATAACGAAGGTGTCTTAAAGAAAAAGGTTCATAACAAAAAGGAAATAATATTATACATAAAAAGTATCTGAAACGGGAGACATATCTCCCGTATAAATACAGAAATAAAAGAGTGTATAATAATATACAATCCTAATAACCGAATATAGGTCCAAGGTAAATACTTCGCTCGCTAGCTCGTCAATGTACCCAAGTATGCATCACAAACCTGCCAACCGCATTAAATATAAACACGGAAGCCACAGTCAGTGGGGAGTAACTCCGAGTTCTCCCAGCCACGAAATGTCGAGTTTAATAAAACATGAATAACATAAAAGAGATGTATATGGAAAATACAAAACCTTCACAAATACGATATGCTTTTCATGTTATGAAACAAATAACTAACATATAACCTAGCCTATGAAAGCTATCATGTGAATCCGTTAACAACCTATAACACGAGGTAGGGAAGCTGGTATGCTAGCTCAGAGGTTACCTTTAAAACATGGCCATGATACACTCAACCCTAATCATACAAAAATATCATGTGAATCAGTTAACAATCGTTAATCCAAACTCTATCAATCCTAGCCGGCTTG
>JAIUZE010010342.1:0-37344 GCA_022085475.1 Heliosperma pusillum
CTCACAAAAACAAAGTTTGGAAACTAACTAAAACAAGGGTCCACTTCAAACGGTCATAACTAGAGTTCTAGATATGGAAATGCAGAAATTCCAAGTCGAGGTGATAGCTTATCCTCTGACGGTTCCAAAGAATGGTCACAAGCCCAAAACAAGCAAGTAACGAAGGTGATATGATCATTCTACGAAAAAGGGTCGGTGCAGTGAATTCCTAGCCGGCTACTGAACCGGCAGCCGGTCCTTCGGCCAGGAACACCATTCCACCCGAGAACAACAACACCATTTCTATCATTTTCAATTCTCCTAATTCACTTCTAATAATTATCAACAATCAATATTCATCATCAACAATCATCAAATAACAACAATCATAAATCATAACATGATTCCTAAGCTTCTAATCGTATTCTAAATACGATTTCTAACATATAAAGCATGCAAAACACGTAAATGATACCGAGTAACCCTTAACCGTTATATTTACGCGTCTTTAATCGATTACTAAGCCTTCCTAGTGGTCTCCACCTACAATTAGGTAATAAAAGATTAATATATTTCACCTTGAGAAAGACGGATAATTTAAAAAGCGAGAAAGACGTAATTTTATTACCAATACGGATAGAGGAAGGTAAGAGGGGAAGAATGAGACGAACTTACGTGAATTACAATAAGAAACGAAGGAGATACGATGAATCTAAGCTTGGAAAGATTATGGAAGAAAGGATTTTGGGTTTCTTAGTGATGAAGTAAGTGGAATTGTGTTGAATGAATGAAATAGGTTAAGTGGTAGTATGATATGTATAAGGAAAAAGTCAACAAAAGTCAAAGGCGGTTCAAATGTCAAGAAAAGTCAAAGACGGCTCAAAAGTCAAGAAAAGTCAAAGACGGCTCAAAAGTCAAGAAAAGTCAAAGACGGCTAAAAATGGAATTCACATGAAATCTCGCGGAAATTCCAAATACGAACTCGGAAATTCTAAATTCGACTCGGAACATAAAATTCTAAATTAAAACTTAAATTTGCTGAAAGGTATCCGTAAAATATTTTCACTAGAAAAATAGGGTACATTTCCGGGTGTTACAGCTTAAGTCCTATTTTCCATGATCAAATACAACCTGAAATTTGCTCAATCCAAAAACACATATTCTAACCTAAGAATTCCAAAATACATTACACTTATTCTCTGAGCCTTACAAATGGAATACCCAATCCATTAGAGAAAAGATGCAGGAGCAACGAGATACGAAACGATAAGGAATCTCAAGGAGAACACGAGAATAAATAAGGCACGAGATTACAAGAGAGGAGCGCTGAAAATAACGAGGTCAAGAAAGAGATAAAGCAGATAGTAGAGTTATGAAGATATCCTAGTAAGAAAGAAGATACGAGCATGCGATTTCTTAAAGATCAATCTTGACAAAAACATTCAAGAATGGAAATGAAAAGGAACAATGGCACGAGTAAATGTTTAAGGTTTAATCCACAAAATTTCCCTTTTTAAACTTAGGGTGATAGCAAAGCAATTCATCTCGATAACAAAGGTCTCTCACAAGGGACCATCGTACCACAAATCATCAAAGTAAGGTACACCTAGATTTAACAAATCGATTACAACCCAATTCATCCATCCCTTCATATGACACAGATTCCCAATTGCGGAATTGCAACTCAAGCATAGTAACATTCTCTCAACTCCAAAATTTGACACATTCCTAAAGGTTTAAAAACCGAAGGACTAACAAATACTCCCTTATACTCGGCCATTTTCAACTCATATAGCCCACGAGTTCATTATTAACAAAGTACAACCTCAAGTCAAACATCATCATTAACGTCCCAAGGTACTTCCATCATAGCTCACATCATCGAATCTCGCTCATATCTATAATCCTCAAGTAATATGGTTCAACTTACAACGAAACCTTACTAGTTCAAACGAGTCTCTGATACCATAAGATAAGATCATATCTTTAAATCCAGAAACTATAGCCAAATGCTTTTCCACCAAGCCTATACTCACAAACACACAATAGGAAACAACAAGACGTCACTTAATCTCAAAAGTATTTCGCACCTCAAGATATCATTCAAAACTTCTTATTTACACCAATTAGACATATCATAAGTATGGTATTCAAAACAATACTAAACTTCTAAGTCCAAAAGACTAAATTACTAATGAGTTAAGAAGTCATAGCCAACTCATTCGACCTTACACCATCGAAGATCATGAACTATTTACACACAAGTCATGGCAAGCATTTATACATTAAAATCATTAAACATACCTCACCACACTTTCCTCAAGGATACCAACTCTCACCACTAGGGGAGAACTTAAGTCTACACAATTTTTCTCGAATCCCAAATTCATTCTAATCAACACTAACATTCCACCAAGTCTAAAATTCTTCCGAACAAGTACAATATGCCACAAACAAAAGGGTATGGTGTCCACAAAAGGTCACATAAGGAAGTTGATGGTACAAATTGATAAGGAGGAGGAAAGTAACAAGAGTAATTTCCAAGGGGAAAAGAAGTTAGATGATGAAGAAGCACTTAGATAGAAGGAAGAGAGCATGATACAATAAGGACGAGAGAATTCATAGATGAGGAATAAATACACTTCAATTAGGCTTGTAAATCTTCAAATCTTCGGTAGAGGATACTTCTTCTAGGTAACACAATGATCCACCTTAAGACGGTAGATACAAACAAACATAACATCACTCAACACAATCAACAAACAAGTTAGAACCTAACAAACATCAGGTACACCAAAAACTACCACCTTAGGTCCTTAAGTCTACCCATCTCTCATTGATTATTTCAAGGTCAAGTAGTTTAAGTTTAGGGTTCACGTATGTGCGTCGGGCGCGTTTAAGCTCTGATACCAACTGTGACAACCCTCGCGAATGCGGAAATAAAACAGAACAAGCATGTGATTTATATAGCGGAAAATACGGTGTTTTTAAAACTTTTTACATGCAAAATATAAATACGAGGAATGTCAAATAAATACAAACTAAAATAGAATATACTACAAAGAGACATATACTACAAAGAGACGTAGTCTCTCAAAATGTATCAAACATCAAAGTTATTAGAAAACTAGCTAAACAACGTCTAGAGGTGATTCATCCAGGCCAACGCCCGCTAGCTCACACCCGAACCCAAAATACCACAAGCAAAAAGCCATCCAATCAAGCAACCTGTTCATCCATGAAAAACATGAACGCCACAATCAGTGGGGAGTAACTCCAGGTTCTCCCAGCCATATCACATTAAACGTACATAAACGGAAATACAAAAGTAAGAGCATACATATTATAGAAAGACTCGGGAAAGACACCCTTAGGCAACTATACACTCACTAGGGCTTGCATCTCACCGTTAGTGGCATACACTTGATAAGATAGAACTCCACATATGAACTGTACGCATCAGATTAGAAATAGACTCGGGGAAGACACTCTTAGGCAACCATACACTCTCACTAGGGCTTGCATCTCACCGTTAGCGGCATAAGTTTGATAAGATTGAGACTCGACAAACAAACAATGCCAAGTCATCCCATGATCACAAATAATCAATCATATAATCATTCATTCAAACGTACAACATGTTGACGACCTCTCTCACGGTAAATGCCACGCACTAGCACCGTGTACATGCAAGTATGATTAAAAGGCATCCACATGATAAGACATATTCCCTGAACGCATACACGATGACATTTTGTATATGTAGACTAATTTCCTCCTGGTAGCACAACGATAATAATACGGTCCTAGTCTAAATCTGGCCAGACTCTCGGAATAAACCATTTTCCGATTCGACATGCGATGACATTTCGCATCCAAGACTCGGTCAATCATAGACGCCGAGTACCCAAAATTCGGTCGACATTCACGAAAGAGGCGGAAAAGAGCACAAGCCTCACAACAAGCGGTACGCTACATGCAGTTGACACCACCTCGCAAGTATACAACATTTGACGGCCGGGTCGATCAACGCAAAGCGTTCGCCTCCCAACAACGTCGTCATATGCCCACTAACACATGCAATTAAGCAGTAAGGATACACTCCCCGTTCCGACATTCCAGCCTTACGAACGTGGAGGTAGCCAAGGGAATGAGAGTACAAAGCACATAGAAAATTAATGCTTAAACCGTAGCATTTGTAAAACACTCAAAGGGGGACATATCAAAACCCATCACCAACATGAGAATAGGGAATTATATAAATTTAACTATGATAAAAATGAATCAATACATGATACATACGCATTAGAACAAGTTTAGGAAGTATAATGAATAAGAAACATAGATTCCCTCTCCAAAACAACGTGTTTGGAAACCAACTAAAACAAGGGTCCACTTCAAACGGTAATAACTAGAGTTTTAGACATCTAAATGTAGAAATTCCAAGTGGAGGTGATATCTTATCCTCTTACGGTTCCAACGGTAGGTCACAAGCCCAAAACAAGCAAATAACGAAGGAGATATGATCATTTTACGAAAAGGGGTCAGTGCAGGAAAACTGCAGTCGACTTTGGGAACTGGTAGCAAGAAACGCTGCCAGCGCCAGGCAACGCCGCCAGCGTCCTGGTCTGGCAGGCACGAATCACACGAATTTCACAATTTCACTAAGGCATAACACAAATATCATCTATCATCACAAATCATCAATTCTCATATCAATTATCAACTAACAACAACCATCATCAACAACACAAATCCTAAGATTACAAATCATATTCTAAATACGATTTCTAACATAGAAAAACTTATAAAAACACGTAAATGATATCGAGTAACCCTTCACCGTTACCTTTATGCGTCTTTAAACGATTTCTAAGCCTTCCTCCACTAGATAGTAATCTTTGTCGGGGTCTAGAAAGTCTCCACCTACAATTAGGTAATAAAAGATGAATATAATTCACCTTTGAGAAAGACGGATAAATTGAAAAGCGAGAAAGACGGTAGTTTTATTACCAAATAAGATAGAGGAAGATGAGAGGGAAGGAATAAGACGAACTTGAGCAAATTTAAGCGAGTAACGAAGGAGTAGCGATGATTCTAAGATGGATCAAATATGGAGGCTAGGGATTTGGGGTTTCTTGGTGAGGAAGAAGAAGAATATTGAATGAAGGAGTTAGGGTTGTGAGGGAGTATATGAAGGAGTAAGTGGAAAACTTGAGAAAAAGCCCAAAAACGTCTTAAGACGTAACTTACTCGGAATCTCGCGTAAAGTCCAAATACGAACTCGGAAATTCTAAATTAGACACGGAAAATTTAATTCTAAACTAAAACTAAATTTCGCTGAAAAGTATCCGTATAATATTTTTAAATTACAAATAGGGTACATTTGCGGGTGTTACAGTTTTAGTTAGTTTATTTTACCGTCATTTTATTACCGTTCTTAGATAGTTTATTTTATTGTCATTCGTTAGTTTATTAGCTTTCTATTATTTTAGTTAGGTAGCTTTTCAATATTATTATTTTAATTATCATTCTTAGTTAGATTTAGTTATTGTCACTTTCCTTTCCGTCAAGTAGACTAGTTCATTTTATCTTGCAATTTTATTATCGTCATCAATTAGATTAGATTTATTTTTACAACATTTCCATACTTGTCATTTAAATATCGTCATTGTATATTTGTCATTTTATTCTATGTTAGTAGTTTAGATAATCACCTCAATTAAATGGAACTTAAATAAAAATCACCCCATAGCAATTCATAGTTAACACGTACTCCCTGAGGATCGATCCCTACTTCCCTAATTACATTCTTTATGTTGTTAGCCTAAGTGTGGGTAATTATTTTTGTATCGGGACTGCGACACAACCGGTCAAATTTTGGCGCCGTTGCCGGGGAGCACGGTTTTGTTTATCTATGTATTGGTGATTTTTGTTTAAAATTCTACCATTTTTAGGTGCAACCGTACCTTAAATTATTACTTACTTTCCTTTGTGTGTTTTTCTTTCAGGTTGACAAAAATGGTGCGAACAAAAGAAGATCCTAAGTTCCGGGACTTGCTAATGGGATCCTAAGGGTCCATATCATTCTAATTGATCTCATTGAAGGTAACCAATTCAGTGGCGAGCCAAACGAAAACCCAGCCCACCATATCCAAACTTTTTGTGAGTTGTGTCAAACTTTTATGAGGGAAGGGATCACCCAAAACCAAATCAAAGAAACACTCTTTCCCTTATCACTAAAGAGAGAAGCCAAATGGTGGTTCACCCGTCGTCTAAAAGATGCCACAAAACCAATGGAGTGGGAAGAGATCGTCACAGCTTTCCATCGTAGGTTTAAACCTCAATCCACCATGTCAAACCTGTCAAGTAATTCACAAAGAGAAAGTGTGGAAGGTTCCCAAAGTAATGGGGGAGAGCGAAAGAAAAGCCGAGTGGAAACCTCATGTGATGTTGACACTACCATTTCCTTAGCCTGTCCCGTTCCATCAAATGAAACCACCCCAATAAGTACTTTATATCGTCCAAGAGTTATAAACCCGTTTACCTCACCAACAACCCCTTGTGAACTTTGTGGAGGAATAGGGCATGTACCCCAAAGATGTGGGAATAAACTCACACCATTAAACCCCTTTCACCTACAATTTCGCCAAGCTCAACCTACTAATGCACCCCATACCATTCCATACTCATCTTTTCAAAACGGTCAAGTAGATGCCAAGTTGAGGGAAGTAATCTAAGCACAACACAACATGTACTCATACTTCTTTTCTACAATATGCTCACTCAAATCAAACATCATGTCTCTCCAAAAGAGAGTAGAAGAGTTAACCTCGTCGAGTTCAAGCCAAACCACCCAAGAGAGTGAAGACCCGTTAATAGTCACAATCGACATGATTGGTGAAAAACCTTTTGAAAAGTCTTTTGGGAATGGTGAGAGCTCAACCGAGGACCAAAAATTGAGAAACCTATTGTCCCGTGTAGAAAGCTTTACCGTTGTTCTCCGCGAGCTTAAAAAGAGTTGCACTTGTAATCCAGGAAAGAGTAAGGAGCCCATCTATAAGTTGCCCCACGAACTTTACAATAATCCTTCACTAGCCAAACCAACCCGAGCCCCTACAAAAGAGGAGACATCCCGTCTCGAATCTTTGATCATGACTTTGATAAGAGCTCAAGAGAAGTTAGAAGAAAGAGTTGGTGAAGCAACGATTGCAAATGACAAAGCTTTTTCAAGGTTGGAGGCAAGGATTGGCAAGACATTTCAAGAAGAAGAAACGACCCAAGATTTTCCCAAGGAACCTCCCCTTGTAGAAGGGAAGGTTATCATTCCTACAAAGCTTAAAGATCCAGGTTGTTTTAATATTTCCTTCACATTGAGTCTTCATAAGGTTAGAAATGCATTATGTGATTTAGGGGCCGCTATTAGTGTCATGCCCTTTACCTTCTATCAAGACCATTGCCCAATGCAAATGAAGATTACAAATACTAGCCTTCAATTGGCCAATGGAACTATGCATACTCCAGCAGGAATTGTGGAAGATGTCCCCATTCGGATTGGATACTTCCTTGTTCCCGTTGATTTTTATGTAATCTTTTCAAAGAAAGATAAAGACAACTATATTATTTTAGGAAGACCTTTCCTAAATACAGTTGGGGCATGTATCGATATGCAAGGAGAGAGGATCGCTTTTGAAATTGAGGGATCACGTGCCACTTTTGATAGGAAGGGGAATGTAATGAGTGTACAAGATGGTGACCTTGAAGCATTCAAAGCTTCGGAAGTGTATTTGGATTAGACTGCCGTGGGTGTTGACAAAGGTAAATGAAAGTTCAAGGATGAAATCAAGCTACAAAGAGCCTATGTCCCTTCACAAGGCTTAAGGAGGGATAGAAATTCAAAGTCTAGCATGACTTAAAAATGCGCTTGTCGGGAGGCAACCCGTCTCTTTCTCTTTACTTTCTTTTTATGCATTCCTTATTCCACTCGATAGACAATGATTGATAATTTTGTTTTGGACTATTTCATTTGGACACTCTTTTTGGATTTTTGGGTTGTAATAGCTAGGAAACAATTTTCATTTTACTTGTTATTTACATTTTTAGAAATGCATGCTTATTTCATAATTTTTCGTACTTGGAACTGCAGGACCTATTGAGACGAAAAGGAGCTACTCTTGGCCCATGTTGCCAAGTCCATTAAGGTTAGTAAGCATGTTCAAGGCCATAGAAAAAAGGTAAGAGCAAGTAACAAAGAAAAAAAGACCAAAATCCGAATCAGCAGACTTACCCGATCGGATTCAGGAATACCCGATCGGGTAAGTATTATGTTTCGTATTTTGTCCTATTTTCTTCTATAAAACCAACTTGCTACCTTTGCTTTGCTTCTATTATCCCGTGTTCTTAAACCATAAAGCTCAAATCCCTCAAAAACCTTCATTTCTTAGTCATTTCTTGCAAATTTGTCACCATAGTTCATCCAAGGCAACATCTAAGCATTATCCAGTAAGTTAATTCTACTTTAGTTACTTCACTCTCTCTATTTTTCAAAAATCCAACATGAACAAACGCGAGTCTGTGGTTTTAACCAAGCCACCGCTGACCTCCAGGCATTGACTACACCTCCCACCGAGATGGGAAATGGGTTGGATTGTGATTATTTTGTGCAGCTTAATTGGTTTCGTGTCTCTCACCCCCATATGATCTGGAGGATAGCTGGCCGTGATTCGGTCAAGTTGACCGCTGAGGTGAACCAGATTCCATTGCTTAGGCAGCGTCCTCGACTTCAGGAGGGTAAGGCCATCTTACCCCGTCCCACTTATTTTATTCCTATTGGGGACATTACCCCCAATGACCCCGCTGTTCAGATTAGATCCCGCCGCCCTGAGGTAGGATCTTCCTCTCAGTCGACCCATGCTACGGGCGACATGACTGCCATGTTTCAAGCCTTGACCATGTCCATTGATAGAGTCCAGTCAGACCAGCAGCTTGCTCTGCACCCCATTTATGATCACTTTGCAAGGCAAGGTGTGATTAGACCTGAGGGCCCCCAACCGTCTTTCTATACTTGGCCCGAAGGGGGGTATGGTACTACTTATGATGCAGGTGTGCAGCAGACCGAACCTGATTACTGTGGTACTGACTATGGCGTCGAGAGTTTTGGAGGATATGGAGGTGATTTTAGTGGTCACCAAGTAGATGAGTAACATCCTTTGGAGCCAGTAACCCTACCGGGATCGTTGCTTCTAGTAGTAGTTATTATTCTGCAGATGATACGTATTGCACAGATGCATCCGCCTCCTTCGGAGAGGAGAGGCCGTAGCTGGTGGCCTTTGAGATGAGATGATAACAAGCTCCTCTTGTTTATACTAGCTTGGGGGAGGCTAGACATTTTGTAAGCTTTTCTTTCTTTCTTTTATTTTTAGCATTTTTAGTTTTCCTTTTAGCCCCTTTCCCCATTAGAATTTCATCTTGTTTCTCTGATTCTATGTGCTACCATCAATTTCTCGGTTTTCTTCTATTATAATTGCATGCACATTGAGGACAATGTGAAGTTTTAGCTTGGAGAGGATTTGCATTTAGGACTTACTGCATTTAGGATTGCATTTAGATTTTTACTTTTCTCATTAGCTTATTTTCTTCTAATTTTATTAGTTTATTTTTAGTTTATTTATTTTCCTTGTTTGTTTTTATCATTTTGAAAATCTATAAAATCAAAAACAAAAAAATCAAAAAGACAAAAAAGAAAAGATCATTTCCATCTTACATTTCTCAATTTATAGTTTTTATAAGCTGATGTTTCATCATGTTATGAGGAATTGTGCATTCATGGGGATGTCTTGTACACAGTAGGTAGAAAGTTGCATTTGGACTTAATTAAGCTTGATCTTGACTTTGGCAAGCTACTCATATTGTAAGGTAGAGCCTCCAGTGGTCGGTACATCTGAACCCGATCCCAGTTTAGGAGTGAGTAGTTTCTCCTTATAGTATGTGTCACATCAAAACGCATAAGTATGGTTTTTATTCCATTTTCTATAAGTATTACTATCATGATCTACATTTTGAAGCCATTTACTCTTGTTCACATTTCGCATTGCCCAAAAACACCCTTCTTTCTAGTTACATTACATTATTGCCTACCCTTGTTGAGCTAGTAACTGACTATATGTGTAGGGGTGTTCTATACTTTTGCGATATTCTGATAATGCCACCATTTAGTGTGAACCTGCTGTCTCGGGATTACTGATTCTCGTGTTTTTCAGTGAAAGAAAATTTGAAAAAAAAAGAAAAAAAAAAGAGAGCTTTGAAAAAATGATGAAAGAAAAAAAAAGGCTCCAAAGAGAAAAGAAAAGAAAAAAAAGAAGAGAAAAACGCTTCCATGAATGAAAAGGAGAAGAAAGAAAAATTTTGGGAAGTCGTAACTTGATTTGTCATGTTTAATAAGCCAATATGATGCTTTTGGCTTTGACTATTGTTTATGGAAATTGGTATGATTTGGATTGAGTATCCACTACACATTTGGTTATTACTAGCTTGAATTAAAGCCCCACATGACCAAAATCGTTTGTCCACTTTCTTACCCAAATTTCCCAAGCCTCTTCTTTATTTCTCTTGGCTTCTTACATTACATTTTAATCATGATTTGTTTTACTTAATGAATTTGGATTGTCTACCATACTAGACTGCGGGCACATTCTTATAAGTTGTAGATAGGAGAGTGTCACTTTAAATTTGAACCAATATTTCCTATTTCACAAAAATTTGAGTGAAGAGTGTATTGGAAGAGTCCATAGTCAATAAGATCATGCAAAAGCTGAAAACGTCCAAAGAATATTTTCTATGCTGCGCCGTTATGTAAATCTCAACCATGATTCGCACTTTCCTTTGCCCTTGTTGTTTCGGGTTTATGATTCATCTACTTGTTAAGAGCTTATTTTTGAGATTTAGATGATAGTTTGATCATTGTTTGCTACCCTTGTCCTAGTTATGATTGTTATGATTGCTTGAGGACAAGCAAGGGTTTAGCTTGGGGGAGTTTGATAAGCGATATTTTGTACTAATTTATCCCCCGTTTTAGCTCGATTTCTATATGATTTATGCATTTTGTTAAGTGATTAACGAGCTAATATTACTATTGTAGTTGTTTTGCGTGCTTTGTCTCGTTTTATAGGAAATGAAGCGGTTTTTGCTATATTTTTGGAGCAAAGGCACTAGAATACAAGTTTACGAGGAACCAATGATAGCAATTTCATGATTGGATCACGATTCCCATTGCATCATTCCTAAAAGTGGATTGGTCTCGACTTTTGACTTAGTTTCTCAATTAAAACACAAGCCCAAGTCAACCAAAGCCTGGCCCAAGACCATTTCCGAGATGCAAACTACCAAAACAAGGCATAGGATTCCGTGCCCAAAGAAGAAATTCGAAGAGACGAAAGAAGATCCATCAGGGTTACATACCCGATCAGATTTACCATATACCCGATCGGGTATGTATGCTGCTGAACGTCTCTTGCCTCTTCTTCTCCCAAGCTTTAATGGGGATGTTTATTGCCTTGTCTAGGTTATGAATCCGGATGGAAAAGCTCAACCTTGCAGCCCTATAAAAGCCTAAGATCATCAACACATTACAACACACTAGACAACAATTTGCAACAATACATTTTAGAACACATTACATTAGATTACATTAAGATTATAGTTTATGGTTTTGTATGCAAGTTTAGACATCTTACTTTAAGCAGTTTCTCTAGCATTTTCTACTGTTTTATCATTACATTTTGGTTGGAATTCGTTCTTATTATTTTCTCTTACATCGTTGTACTTCTATTCCCGGTAATTCTCTATCTTTTGCTTTCATTATTTTCAATACCGTTGTGTTTATTTTATAATACATTCTATCACTTTCATAAAACATGAATCATAATCTACTTAGCCTTCTTTTTGTATTATCATTGTTGTTAGTAATCCCGCATAAAAGTAATTTAGTCAAAATTAAATCATCGTTTAATATGTCTCATTTTATTTCACCTAGTCATATAATAATCACTATAAATTTCATCATTAGAATAATAGCCAATTTAATATTGATCATGTCAATCATTTTAATATCCATAATTCATAGTTTAATTTCCTACATCTTTTTCCTCTTAATTTATTTAATCACATAAATTAAATCTAGTAGTGTAGGATTATCAATATGTAAATATAATAAATAAATTCGAAATATTGAAATGATTTGCTAGTTAAAATGAATTAAAAGAAGAATCAATACCAATAGAACCATCTAGTTTGTTTCTTCATTTGGTTGTGTCAAATTCTATAACTTTGTTTAATGGCCATAAACAATTGTTTGTATTAGTCAATTTCCGTCTTAGAAACGAGAGTTGGGATGGGAATTAGGACTACCAATAGGGGTTTAGTGACCTAACCAAGCTGAAAGGACGTTAGGATCCATTAAAAAGTCGGAACGAATTCGAGAGGAATATACCGCTACAAGGCTTAGACAATCGTAGTAATTCTAATATTGGTATCAATAAATCTTTTAAATCATTTGACATGAATTCTAATTCTCTATATCAATTTGATTAGATAGTTTATTTTATCGTTTTAGTTAGTTTATTTTACCGTCATTTTATTACCGTTCTTAGATAGTTTATTTTATTGTCATTTGTTAGTTTATTAGCTTTCTATTATTTTACTTAGGTAGCTTTTCAATATTGTTATTTTAATTATCATTCTTAGTTAGATTTAGTTATTGTCACTTTCCTTTCCGTCAAGTAGACTAGTTCATTTTATCTTGCAATTTTATTATTGTCATCAATTAGATTAGATTTTTTTTTATCACAATTTCCATACTTGTCATTTAAATATCGTCATTGTATATTTGTCATTTTTTTCCATGTTAGTAGTTTAGATAATCACCTCAATTAAATCTAACTTAATTAAAAATCACCCCATAGCAATTCATAGTTAACACGTACTCCCTGAGGATCGATCCCTACTTCCCTAATTACATTCTTTATGTTGTTAGCCTAAGTGTGGGTAATTATTTTTGTATCGGAACTGCGACACAACCGGTCATAGGAGTTTTATTTTTATGCTTGCATTTTACTTAATATGTTTGCATGCATTGCCAAATCGCCATAACATGACATGCATATTTTATCGAGTATTCGACCGTGTCAAATAAAATTATCATTAATTCTTCAATTTAATTCACTTAAACGAGAGAGATAATAAATTGTCATGACCTCTCATATTAAATAATTGAGATCAAGCCTTACCAAATGTTAGAACCCATGAATCCCAATTTCGCAAGGAAGTAGGCTCGGCTCACTGGGGTGCTAAACTTGTTACGTTGGGTAAGTGGGGTAATAAAAGTTATTATTTTGAAATTTGGATTGAGCTCAACGGAAGTATTTGCGACCGTAGCCGCATGTGTTCCGGGCTTAAGATAAATATTAAAGTAATATTATCGACCGAGAATTCTAATGTAGAATCGATTAAAGAGTTAATCCAACGAATTATGTTGATAAGGGATGAATCGGCTTACCGTGCCCAAGTTGATATGAATTTGGATCTCGGAATCATTTATGATAGTTGGGTAAAGGTCACTATATAAATGCTTAACTTGTTTAAAATGTTTGCAAGTTTAAAACGATAATTGTTAATTGTTTCCTCCATCTCCTTTTGTAGTTTCATTTTACCGCAATGGATACATCTCATTGTACCGTACCTATCACCATTGATTCATATCACAAATAATTTGATGAAATTTGCTCTCAAAAGAATCTTGATACGACTAGAGAACTTCATTTGGGAATAGGTTCCGACGGGAATCTCAACTTTGTTCCCTCCTCCAAACCCCCTTTGCCAAAACGTTTGGTGAAAGAGTCTTGGGAAGACAATCTCACCAAGAAGATGCAATCCTTGTCTTTGGAAGCATGGAGAGATCAAGAAGCAAGTGGGAGTATTAGCAAGAAAAGTCTTGCACCTAAGATGAAATGGTTCAAAGATAAGACGAAGAAAGGTAAAAAGTATAAGAGAATCAGAATAGGTAGTAAGACTACCAAAGGTCCGCAATTCAATGATGAATGCAATTATTGTCATGGCATGGGCCATTGGATGAGGAATTGTCCCATCTACTTGGAGCATATTAGAGATGAACTAGTGATTCCACTCGGTAATACTCTCTCCGAAATTTTTGTTATTGATATAAATTATACCTCCACCTCAACATGGGTATTGGATACCGGTTGTGGTTCTCACCTTTGTAATCATTTACATGGGCTAAGAAACGTGGAGAAGCTAGGCAAGGGTGATGTGGATCTATGACATGGAAATGGAGCTAGGGTAGCCGCCACTTCTAAGGGGACCTACATACTTGTTTTAGCTAGTGGTTTTGAATTGTACTTGAATAATTGTTATTTTGTACCTTCTTTGTCTAAAAACATAATATCCGTAGCCGTGTTAGACATGGAAGGTTTTACTTTTGCGATCAAAAACAATTGTTGTATGATTTCAAAGAATGACTTGGTCTTAGGCCAAGGTAATTCTATTAATGGTATTTATGTTCTTGAGACATCTAACTCAACCAGAGATATCTATAACATACAATAAAAAAGACTCAAGTCAAGTGATCCAAATGAGTCATACATTTGGCATTGTCGATTAGGTCAGATAAATGAGAATCGCATCAAAAGACTAGTATCGACTAGTATAATTAAACCGTTTAATTTTCAATCTTTTGGTATATGCGAATCTTGTCTCCTAGGGAAAATGACTCGTAATCCTTTTAGTGGTAAAGGGACACGAGCAAGCGATCTATTGGGCCTTATACATACCGATGTGTGTGGACCAATGACTATTTCTGCTAGGGGTAATTATAACTACTTCATTACATTCACAGATGATTTAAGTAGAAATGGGTATATTTACTTAATCAAAAATAAAAGTGATGCTTTTGAGAATTTCAAAGAATTTCAAAATGAGGTAGAAAACCAATTGAACAAAAAGATCCAAGCATTACGATCCGATCGTGGTGGTGAGTATCTTAGTAATGAATTTGATTCACACTTGAAGAATTGTGGCATTGTATCACAACTAACTCCACATGGAACACCTCAACTTAATGGTGTGGCCGAAAGGAGAAATCGAACCCTACTTGATATGGTTCGATCTATGATGAGTCAAAGCGAGTTGCCAGACTCGTTTTGGGGATTTGCAATCCAAACCGCCATAATATCATTGAATAAAAGCCCGACCAAAGCAACCGAAAAGACTCCATATGAGATGTGGAAAGGGAAAGTCCCAAATTTGTCCTATATGAAGATTTGGGGATGCGATGCTTTTGTTAAGGTAAAGACCGACAGTAAGCTAGCCCCAAGATCCAAAAAGTGCATTTTCGTAGGTTATCCAAACAACTCTCGTGGTTACTACTTCTACAAACCTCAAGAAAACAAAGTGTTTGTGTCTAGTGAGGCTGTCTTTTTAGAAAGGGAACATTTTTCTAAAAGCCAGAGTGGGAGAAAATAATTCTGTTGTTATACCATCTGTACCTAGGAGGTCAGGAAGGGTTAGTCACCAACCCAATAGATACATAGGTATTATCGAAGAAAATAACAATTTTGACTTTTACTTTTAGAAAGTGATGAACCCATGACCTACAAAGTTGCCATCTCTAGTCCAGATTCCAATTTATGGCTAGAAGCCATGAAATCCGAAATAAATTCTATGTATGAAAATCAAGTTTGGGACTTGGTTGATTTGCCTGAAGATATAACACCTCTTCAATGCAAATGGATCTTTAAAGTAAAGAATGGCATAGAAGGACATGATGATGTCTACAAGGCAAGGCTAGTTGCAAAAGGTTTTACTCAAATTCACGGTCTTCACTATGACGAAACTTTTGCTCCTGTAGCCATGCTAAGATCTATTCGGATAATGTTAGCGATTGCCGCATTTCATGACTATGAAATATGGCAAATGGATGTCAAAACCGCCTTCCTAAATGGGTATTTGGAGGAGGAAGTGTGTATGATACAACCCGAGGGTTTTGTAGATCCAAAAGATCCTAACAAAGTATGCAAGCTTAAGAGATCCATTTATGGTCTCAAGCAAGCATCGAGAAGTTGGAACCATCGTTTTGATCATGTTATAAAAGAAAATGGTTTCACTCGAAGTGTCGAAGAACCATGTTTATACATGAGATTTAGTGGGAGAATTGTTGTCTTCCTTATATTGTATGTAGATGACATACTTCTCATTGAGAATGATTTACCCATGCTTACCTCTGTCAAGCGGTGGTTGGGAAATCATTTTCAAATGAAAGATTTAGGAGAAGCACAACGCATATTAGGTATCCGGATCTATAGAGATAGATCCAAGAGGATATTGGCTTTAAGTCAGGAATCTTATATGGATAAGATTCTTTGACGATTCAACATGATCAAATTCAAGAGAGGTCTTGTTCCTATGGGTAGTGGGATCTTTTTTAGCAAGTCTCAATCACCCACCAAACCTGAAGAGGTTGAACGCATGAAATCGATCCCCTATGCTTCTGCCGTAGGATCGATCATGTATGCCATGATATGAACACGTCCTGATGTCTTGTATGCCTTGAGCATGACAAGTAGATATCAAGCAAATCCAGGTGAGAGTCACTGGATAGCCGTAAAGAATGCTCTTAAGTACTTGAGAAGGACTAAGGATACATTCTTAGCGTTTGGAGGAGAGTCTGAATTATGTGCAAAGGGTTACACTGATTCAAGTTTCCAAACCGATAGGGATGATATGAAATCTCAAGGTGGCTTTATTTATATGATAAATGGAGGTGCGGTTAGCTGGAAGAGCTTCAAAGAGTCAGTTATTGAGGATTCTACAACGGAGGCTGAGTACATTGCAGCATCTGAGGCTACTAAGGAAGCTGCTTGGATAAGGCAGTTTTTAGAGGGGCTAAGGGTAGTTCCTTCTGCCAAGGATCCTATCACGATCTTTTGTGATAACAGTGGGTCGATCTTTCAAGCTAAAGAGCCCAAGTCTAGTAATAAGTCTAGACATGTACATAGAAAATTTCATGTCATAAGAGATTACATTGAAAGGAAGGAGATTGCGATATGTAAGGTTGGGACAAATGATAACATTTTTGATCCCTTAACCAAGCCCTTATCGCAGGCTAAACATGACCAACATGTTGTTTCCATGGGTCTTAAACGCATGCCAAATTTGTATTAGATTATGAGATATGAAATAAAAAATTGTGTTTTTATTAAATCATATATGATAATCACTTTTATCGTTTGAGTTATATTATTAACTTTTATTATGTGCTTTGTTATATCCAAATGGGTTGTAGAGACAACTATTGAACCCCATTAAAGTGGACTGGATTAACATAGCATTGGCCCCTAGTTGCTTATATGAGGTGACGTCTCCAAGTGACTAGAGTGTGACGCGATTGATGGCAAGTTCAAGGGCCATAGGGTCATAAGGGATGACCAGTCTATCACATAGGCAGACTGTAAGGGACAATCTGTCGGGCAGTGACCGCTTATAGAGTTCTGGCAACTCTTGTAGCCTAGTCGTGGCAAGAGCTACTATAGTATTCTTTTTAAGTCAATTCTTCGACTAAAGATTGTTCGCCTAAGGTGGCACAGTTTCAGAGTGATTTTGATTTATGCTCTACGACCTTCGTAACTGGGGTCAAATGGGCATCTTTTGGGTCATGATGAGCTGTGGCTATGCAAAGGGAATAGTGCGATAGGAATTGTCCACCCCTAGTCAGGGTTGTTTTAAAATCTCAAGGCCACTCGAGGAGGAGTAAGCTGGAAATGCGTGGCCACGCTAGGAAAGTATCTATGGTAGATAATTCCGGTCAGACAGTTACTCTCCAGATCGAGGAAACCACTCTTGATACGAGCAAATGCAAGTACGACCTGCAAGACACCTTGCATTGAGTGGGAGATATGTAATAGGACAAGAGAATTGGTGACGCACACTTGTCTCGGACAAGTGGGAGATTGTTGGAGTAAATGTCCTCAACAATAGTGCGATCACATAATTAAATCTCAATAATAAGAATACAAAGGGTTGATGAATATTATTGTCAACTGGTCAACATAAATCGGTAATGATTGGCTCAATTGAGTTTGACGTTACTGTCGTATGACGGTGGTGATCAGTTGATCCTTTGAGGTCACACCTAAAGGACAATCCCCTAATCATGTACATTAATTAGTTGTATAGCAATAAAGATTAATTAATCCCTTAAATTGAACCAAGTTTATATTGTAAGTAAGAAATATATCTTATTGTAATATGATTAAATAAGATTCATTTTAGTAATTCAATTGTTATATTACTAAGAATGCATTATGTTTATGAAACATTTGAGATAAGCAAAATTGGTTGATTATAATTACAAATTGTTGTGGATTATATTAACCAAATATGAGATGACCCATTTTATTTACATGTAATAAAAAAATGTGACTTAAAATGTTAAGTCTATTTTCTTTGTTATGAAATTGCATTTAAATTGGTTAAATGCACATTTATAAGCAAATATTACATGTTACATGTCACATGTCATTTTTGTGACAAATGACAAATTGCAAAAATAAAATGGACACCCATTTTAATTGGGGTGCACCGGTTTTGTAGTTTATTTTAGGGTGATTAGTTTTTGCGTATTATTCTAATTGAGAATTAGACACAATCATACACTAGACTAATACCTACACTCAACCTAATGCCTTGTTAAGAACAAGTGAAAGGGACAACACCACTCCCATGTGATGGGTGGGTGGCCGGTCATAGCTACCAAAATAATAAGGATTATTTCCTTCTTATTCAACACACAATCTCATTTCATTTTTGCATGCAATCTCCACTTCTCTCTAAAATCACTTTCTTACTCTAAAACTCAAGAAGTTTTCACATAATTTAGAGTTCATATTCTAATAAAATTACTAGTGTAGTAATAGAGTTATTAGATTTATTTTAAAAGGGTTACTACTAATAATACTAGTGTAGTATTTTAGTAGAGATTTTTAAGGGTTGTCTTGGGTGCTACTAATAGGAGTGTTCTTATACTAAGAACTTGGAATTCATCCTCATATTCATAGCTCAAGAACAATATTTGAAAGGAGTTCAAATATTGTGCCCATATTACTTCATAATCAATGTAAGAAATTGTTCTTTCCTTATCTTTTGTTATGCATGCATAAGGTCCATATAGTTTATGAGTAAACTATTAATGATATGATATTAGAAATGTCTAATATCGAGTTTAAGAAACATACAGATTATACGAGTGGGTTGATACTTTTTGTAATCCGGAGAAAGGTACTAAAGATTATTAATCGAGAATAGTGGACGTAGGTTTCGAATTGTGAAACTGAAACCACTTCAAAAACCTCTTGTGTCTTTCTTTATTTTCGTTATTTAAGTTACTTGCTCAACACTTTGATTAATTAGTTAGTTGATATTTAATCCATAAAACCAAGTAATTAATTACATATCATATAAATCGAAAAAGTGGAGCTAGTTTTTAATACTCAATTCACCCATGTCTTTCGTATTCGATCAATAGACTCTACAATTGGTATCATAGCCTCGTGCACTTGATTGCCTTACAACAAGGATTCTGATCCGTTTTTATCTTTTTATTTATTAATTTTCCGCTGCATTTAGTTTTTATTTAATGGATTCCAAACACTTAAAGTGTTCCGTATTCAATGGGAAGAACTATAGTTTATGGAAAAATATGATGACCCATTACATAAAGGGTAACGATTGGGAGTGCTGGCTAATCATTAAGAATGACCCTAATAAGATCATGCTTGGATCTATTACTTGCACTTCCACTGAAAAGAAAGAAGAGGACTATGTTGAGGCGGATTATAAGAAAGCTAAGAAAAACTCAAAAGCAATAAGTCTGTTACAAAACGGCATGATTGCTACTAAGTTTGGTCGTTTCTCATCTAGCTCATCTGCCAAAGAAATATGGGATGGTTTAGAGTTAGCCTATAAGGCAACAACTGTTGTCAAAAAGCAACGTATTGCATTGTTAATGTGAAAATACGAATTGTTCTCTATGGAGAAAAATGAATCGTTTGATAGCTTGTCCACTCGCTTCTCTAGTATCATCAATGAATTGAAAAATCTTGGAAAAACTTTTGACTCCGTGGAAATTGCTAAAAAGATCCTTAAAGTCTGTTTAGAGGATGGAGACCTAAGGTGACAATAATTGAGGAATGTAAGGATCTATCCGACCTATCCTATCAAGAGCTACTCGGAACCCTAATGTCTCACGAGATTACTCTTGATGAGGATGAGGCAAATGATAGCAATAGTAAGAAAATGGCTTTACAAGCTGAGTCTAGCAAAAAATAAGACTCAGATTCTGAAGAAGAAACGGTGTTATTTGCTAAGCGTTTTAAGAAAAAAATCTTTAATTGAAAACAAGGAAAAACGCCTAACAATAACGCTAACAAATCTTATAAGAAGCCAATCGAGTCAAAAGGGTCTCTCTCAAGTCGTGGTTGCTTCAAGTGTGGGGACAATGATCATATGATTAAGGATTGCCCTAGCTGGAAGAAAATCAAAGACAAAAATCAACGAGACAAAACCAAGAAGGAATTCAAGCAAGTCATGATGGCTTATTGTTGGGGAGATCTAGACATAGAAGACGTCGAGTCAGAGGAAGAAGAAGTTGCCAACCTATGTCTGAGCAACGTCAGTCTTGACCTAATTTTTAACAGTGACAACTAGAGTGAATTTGAGATGTGCCTTGTCGGTGATTTAGATTCAGAATTAGATTCAGAAGATGATGAAGAGGTTAGTCACCTTGAACTTAAAAAACAAGTTAAGAAATTATCTAAGAAGTCTTTAATTAAGTATTTTGAAGAAACCTTAGACCATCGTCATGAACAGAGTCTAGAATTAAAAGACCTTAAGAAATAAATTCTTGACATTGCTGAGGAAAACCAACTTCTAAAGGCCAAAGCTAAAAAGCTCAAATCTAAAGTTATGGCTAATCTAGCTACAACTTCAGACATGACAAATGTTGAGAAAGAGGCTCTTGAGTCTAAAGCTATAGCTAATGAAGCTATAATCTCAGAGTTAAAGCTCAACATTAAGCATCTTCAAGCCAAAGTTATAGCTAATAAGGCTATAACTTTAGAACTGAAGAAAGTCAACGAGCTTTTGAAATTTGAAGCTAAGGCGAAGGAAGTTGCTATCATTGATCATAAGAAAGAAAACTCTTTTCTTTCTCAGCAGTTGAAAGATAAAGAGGCTAAATTCTCCCAAGCCAAAGATCACCATAACGAGGAGAAATTTATCTTGAACAAACGCTTTTATGGTTTTCGTGAAAAATTTAAAAAGAACAATCCCTTCAAAGACTCGAATGTAGACCATTCGATATGTGAAAAAGAAATTCAGTCTTTGAAGGAATTGCTCCTACATGCACGAAAAGTTCATGATAAATGGGAAGGAAGTCAGAAAGTCTTAAACATCCTTACCGAACAGTCTAACAATAACATGAAGATGGGTCTAGGACATGAATGTTATAGTCGCAGAGACCATGATAAGTGCAAATCCATTCCTTATGACCGTGATTTCAGAAGAATGAAATATGTCAATCTTTCAGAATATCTAATTTGCAACTATTGTGGTCACACTGGTCATGTTAAAGAGAATTGTGTTAAATTTGTCAATGACAACAAAAATCATACTCATTTTGTGAAAGAACATGACGTGTCTAGTATTGATGAGTCTGAACCTGAACGTAAATAATTTAGAAACAATGAGTTCATATGATTTTATGACATGGCTTTCGATTACACATCAAAACCTTCATCATTCAAAGCGAATGTGAATCAAAAGCAATCATTCAAATCCAGTGTGCGTCACGACAATAGAAAGCCTAGAACGTACTATAATAAACCTAGACAACCCTATGTTAAGACCAAAAGTATTGTAAAACAGGTATGGGTTAGGAAGGATCAAATTTACAGAGTTACTAACCATAAAGGACCCAACTTAGCGTGGGTACCTAAAAGCTGTATTTGATTCCCTTGCAGATAATAGTGAAATAAAATAATCAATGGTATCTCGACAGTTGCTGTTCGAGACACATGACCGGAAATAAGAATTTTTTTGTTTCACTAGAGCCCTTCGACGGTGGCAAGGTCACTTTTCGAGACATCAAGAAGGGCAAGATAATCGGTGTAGGTAAGATTGGTATATCTCCTTCACATGCTATTAATAATGTCTATTTGGTAAATGGTCTCAAACATAACTAACTTGCTAAGTATCTCTCAATTAAGTGACAAAGCCAATAAGGTCGTTTTTCATTCAAATGTTTGTCGGAAAATCATAATTGAAGGTACTAGTAATGTTATTTAATGCGTGTAATTTATATAGACTTTTTAGTCCATCTATGCACGCATTTATATGTCATTTAGGTGATATTATGTCACTATATGCCCCTATTTGGCTACTTTGTACTTTCATTACTATTTTGTAGGTACAAGCTGCGTAGTAGCAGAAATCGAGCTGAAACAGTCCATTTTGCATGCATTTAGGAGAATGGGAGAAACGGAACAGAAGCTCTCGCATGAGGAAGCGTGAAACCGCTCGCAATCAAGTCCAAAGCCATGTCAAACACTGCACGATAGGCCAAAAGACCTCGATCGACTATGCCTTTGGTCGATCGAGGAGCGTTGAAGAGAAGAGTTGCCCGATCGAGTTGTCCTGTGCTCGATCGAGTAGTAGCCGCTGAAGAAGTTACTCGATCGAGTAGCATAAGTACTCGATCGACTGATATCCTAGAATAAAAACCTCGATCGAAGGGTATTTTCCCTCGATTAAGTGGATCCTATCACGGGCCTTAAGTCCGTAGCTTAATTAGGGTTTAGAGTCGTGTTATGCACTATATAAGACTCTTATTTGTCGTCATTAGGATTATTGGGAATCATTAGGATTCAGAACCAATAGGGTTTGGAATCATTAGCATTAATCTTTCAACTTTAGTTTCTGAACTTTCTTATTCCCTTAGTTTACATTCGGGTTTATCGACGTGGATTGTTCTTTACGCCGGATTTGCTAAGATTGTAAACTTCTCTTTTCTCTCTTTTATTATTACCTTTGTTTTAGTCTTAATGACTGTTTACTCTTCTTAATTACTGCGTTGTTATTGTTTATGCTTGTTAATTACGATTTTATTATGTCTATCGTCATATATTCAATCGTCTTTGTTAGCATCGTTAATAACATGAGTAGCTAATTCTCTTGTATGTTGGGATGAGGGAAATTGTAGTAGAGGCATGTTAGGATAGATTATTTTAGTTAGTCTTGGATATGAGAATCAGTCTAAGCAATTTAATTGAGGTTAAGTCGAACGAGTGCACGGAGGAGACTGGCTAGGTAGTTAACCCCGACCTGGATCGAGAGATTGGAAGGGAAAGGCTTGCTTAGAAATGATAGGTGACTCCTAAGAGGACGAGAGTTAATTATTTAAATCCCTAGGGTGGTTTGAGACCGAGAGGAGAAAACCATTGCCCTTCTCATTTATAGATTGACTGATTTAGTTGACCCGTAGATGCTGATATTGCAGTGGACCGAATCCTAGCATATTCTCTTTTATCTGATTTACTTCGTATTAATTCCTATCTTTATTTCTCTTCCTTTAATCTTATTTAGTTTAGTTAAAACCTTAGGATTCAGAACCAATAGGGTTCGGAATCATTAGCATTAATCTTTCAACTTTAGTTTCTGAACTTTCTTATTCCTTTAGTTTACATTCGGGTTTATCGACGTGGATTGTTCTTTACGCCGGATTTGCTAAGATTGTAAACTTCTCTTTTCTCTCTTTTATTATTACCTTTGTTTTAGTCTTAATGACTGTTTACTCTTCTTAATTACTGCGTTGTTATTGTTTATGCTTGTTAATTACGATTTTACTATGTCTATCGTCATATATTCAATCGTCTTTGTTAGCATCGTTAATAACATGAGTAGCTAATTCTCTTGTATGTTGGGATGAGGGAAACTGTAGTAGAGGCATGTTAGGATAGATTATTTTAGTTAGTCTTGGATATGAGAATCAGTCTAAGCAATTTAATTGAGGTTAAGTCGAACGAGTGCACGCAGGAGACTACCTAGGTAGTTAACCCCGACCTGGATCGAGAGATTGGAAGGGAAAGGCTTGCTTAGAACTGATAGGTGACTCCTAAGAGGACGAGAGTTAATTAGGTAAATCCCTAGGGTGGTTTGAGACCGAGAGGAGAAAACCATTGCCCTTCTCATTTATAGATTGACTGATTTAGTTGACCCGTAGATGCTGATATTGCAGTGGACCGAATCCTAGCATATTCTCTTTTATTTGATTTACTTCGTATTAATTCCTATCTTTATTTCTCTTCCTTTAATCTTATTTAGTTTAGTTAAAACCTTTTCAAAACCCCCCAGATTGTTAATGGCAGATTTTGATTACAGTTAGTTAGTTTCCTCCCTGTGGAGATCGACCCTACTTTCGCTATCTTCTTAGTTAGTAGACTTAGGTTTTATTTGTGGTGTATAACGACACGCATCAAATTTTGGCTCCGTTGCCGGGGAAGCAATTTAATTTTCTGTTATTTATTTCTGTCTCGTCTTAAGGAATTTCTAATTCCTTAAGACTGTTCTTATCTTTCTCTCTGTAGTTGTGTATGCGCAGGTCCCAAAGGCTCGAGTTAGTGAAAGATGATTCAGAGCCCGACAGAACCTTCTTACGCAGAAAGAGAGGGTTAGATGAGACTGTTTAGGAGGAAGACTTGAGTACTCCTGATTCCTTCTTCGACTGTTGAGACTACTGTGCCAGCGAAGATGAGAAGAGTTCCCACATGTTCGAGTAATTCAGAAGTGGAGCTAGACTCCCAGCAAAGACCGTATGTGTGGAAGAAGAAGGCGGAAATTACCACGGCTGAGGGTACTTCCGCAAGTCAAAGGCCTGACGGTAGCCTTGTCAAAAACCTATGTGGTTATTAGCCGGGTTTGCAACCCCGTGCAATTTGTAACAAACAATTTATTGCGTTTTCGTTAGACAATTAGACTATTCACTTAGATTAGACTACTACGCAATAATCCGTAGCTTAGATAGACAATTTATTTTTCCTGCTAGACTTTCTTTTGGTATTGTTCTGGGTATCGGTTCGTATCGTTTTTGCAGGAGAAAGAAGCGGAAAACAACTGCTCAACGTCGTAGGTTGTGCAATCAAGAAAGTGCTCGATCGTGTAAAGAGGAACTACTCGATCGAGCGGTCATGCTTGAAAAAGTTCTCGATCGAGTGGAATGTGTACTCGATCGACCCCCAGTTTGATGCTGGTTTGGGGAAGCTTTGTTTTGTGAGTTTTTCTGTTCCTTTTGTTTTTTCCATTCTTTGTATATTTTTCTTCCATTAGGAACATGAATTAGGTTGTTTTTTTCCCTTTCCCTTATATGCTGTTGTGCTATAGCCAATGACATTGTCTGTTTTGGTTTGGGGAGGTGTTTTACATCCTTTTGCGTCTGCATTTGCATTTATATTGCATTCACGTTTACATTCATGTTAATTAGGAAAAATTTGAAAAAAATCAAAAATATCACGTTTTATTTTTGCATATAGTTGAGTCGGATTGGAGTCTTGTTCATGATGAAATTGCACTACAAGTCTATTTTATGCTATTCCTTGCACCTTTCTTGACTTACTTAGTAAAATCAAAATAGTGAACTATTGAATTTTGTCTTGGAATTTAAATTTGATCATTAGACTTGACTCAACTTTTTGGCAAACTACTTATATATTCTGAGTTTTAGAGCCTATAACTGGTGACATCCATGACCAGTTCATCTAAGAATGAGAGTAGTTACTCCCCACATCTCGTGTCATTTGCTTGTATATGAACTTTGATTTCTTATTGCCTGCACGCATTGGGTTTGTGGTCGGTATCACGTGTTTTGAGAATATTTGCATCTCCCTTTTTCTCATTTTACCCCATCAACTCCACATAAAGCCATATCTGCATGTTGCCCTTAACTACATTCTAAATTAAGCCTACCTTTGCCGAGCTAGTTTAGTAGTCGAGGTATTTTATGCCATTGTGTCAGTTTGTGGCTCGTTTCATTGATTGAAGGGGGTTTTTTGTGAGAAAAAGAAGAGAAGTGTTGATTGTACCTCGATCGAGCAGTTTTCAGCTCGATTGAGCAGATGTTGTTGTTTATTGCCTCGATCGAGTGACTTATTCCACTTGATCGAGTGACTTATTCCACTCGATCGAGAGGTTTTTCCTCGATCAGCCAAGAAAGAAAATGAAAAAACACTGAAAAAATATGATGAGAAAAATATAATTGGCTGAAGTTTTGTTGTTTACACCTCCTACGCTTATCATTATTTTGTCGAGGTATTTTATGGGATTTGTGACGTATATGCCTATATATGTTAAGGCATCGAGCTTAATTTGTGATAGTTGGAAGAATGGAACGAGTTCTATTGCGGTCTTGTTAGGAACTAGCTTGGCTATTTACCCTCACATTTACATTAATTGTTTTGCCCCTTCTTACCAATTAGCCTCATATATCCATAATTTTGCAAATGTTCGGCACGTGATAGTCCTTGAACGGTGGTTATGCGTGTGTACGGTGCTTGAATCATCTTTCATATTAGTTAGCAATGCATGTTGTGTCGGTCGTAGTCTAGGTGAGTGACTATATTTTCTTCTCTCTTTCTTATACATATTTACTTACCATTTGCTTGTTGAGAGAAGAGTGACCCGTGAGAGTCCGAATTTGGTTGAGTCTTGCAAGGTCGAAAGTCTAATTTATTTCCAAGATTGTATAAATTCGTTCACTTTCGTATTAAGCTTTGTAACGATTGAATGAGTGCATTGAACTGTTTAGTATTGACTTGTAGTTAGCTCTGAGACTTACTCCATTCCCCTAGGTTTATTTTGTTCCATATAGCTGCATTTAGTTTGCTTGAGGACAAGCAAAGGTTTAGTTTGGGGAAGTTTGATGCGTGTATTTTATATAGACCTTTTAGTCCATCTATGCACGCATTTATATGTCATTTAGACCTCGATCGACTATGCCTTTGGTCGATCGAGGAGCGTTGAAGAGAAGAGTTGCTCGATCGAGCTGTCCTGTGCTCGATCGAGTAGTAGCCGCTGAAGAAGTTACTCGATCGAGTAGCATAAGTACTCGATCGACGGATATCCTAGAATAAAAACCTAGATCGAAGGGTATTTTCCCTCGATCGAGTGGATCCTATCACGGGCCTTAAGTCCGTAGCTTAATTAGGGTTTAGAGTCGTGTTATGCACTATATAAGACTCTTATTTGTCGTCATTAGGATTATTGGGAATCATTAGGATTCAGAACCATTAGAGTTCGGAATCATTAGCATTAATCTTTCAACTTTAGTTTCTGAACTTTCTTATTCCTTTAGTTTACATTCGGGTTTATCGACGTGGATTGTTCTTTACGCCGGATTTGCTAAGATTGTAAACTTCTCTTTTCTCTCTTTTATTCTTACCTTTGTTTTAGTCTTAATCACTGTTTACTCTTCTTAATTACTGCGTTGTTATTGTTTATGCTTGTTAATTACGATTTTATTATGTCTATCGTCATATATTCAATCGTCTTTGTTAGCATCGTTAATAACATGAGTAGCTAATTCTCTTGTATGTTGGGATGAGGGAAACAGTAGTATAGGCATGTTAGGATAGATTATTTTAGTTAGTCTTGAATATGAGAATCAGTCTAAGCAATTTAATTGAGGTTAAGTCGAATGAGTGCACGCAGGAGACTGGCTAGGTAGTTAACCCCGGCCTGGATCGAGAGATTGGAAGGGAAAGGCTTGCTTAGAATTGATAGGTGACTCCTAAGAGGACGAGAGTTAATTAGGAAAATCCCTATGGTGGTTTGAGACCAAGAGAAGAAAACCATTGCCCTTCTCATTGATAGATTGACTGACTTAGTTGACCCGTAGATGCCGATATTGCAGTGGACCGAATCCTAGCAGATTCTCTTTTATCTGATTTACTTCGTATTAATTCCTATCTTTATTTCTCTTCCTTTAATCTTATTTAGTTTAGTTAAAACCTTTTCAAAACCCCCTAGATTGTTACTGGCAGATTTAGATTACAGTTAGTTAGTTTCCTCCCTGTGGAGATCGACCTTACTTCCGCTATCTTCTTAGTTAGTAGACTTAGGTTTTATTTTTGGTGTATAAATACACGCATCATTATTCTAGAAGGTTTACGTAAAGGGAACGTGTATATGATTAATTTAAACAAAGCTACTACAAGTTCATTTTCATGCATGAAAACTACTGTAGATGATTCATGCTTGTGGCACAAGAGGTTTGCATACATTAGTCCAACAATTATAACGAAACTCAAATTGTGGGATTTAGTTGAAGGTTTACCCTCAATTAAATTTGTACACGAAAAGATGTGTGACTCATGTGCCCGAGGCACACAAGTTAGATCTTCATTCAAACCAAAACGAGTAGTAAGTACAGAACGTCCACTTGAGTTGGTACACATGGATTTGTGTGGACCAATGAAAGTCAGAAGCCGTGGTGAATCAAGGTACGTCTTCGTCCTAGTCGACGACTACTCAAGGTATGTGTAGAGTCTATTGATCGAATACGAAAGAGGGGGGGGGGGGGTGAATTGAGTATTAAAAACTAGTCCCACGTTTTCGATTTATATGATATGTAATTAAATATTTGATCTTATAGATTAAAATCAACTAATTAATTAATCAAAGTAAGCACAAGTAACGAAATAACGAAAAGTAAAGAAAGTAAAGAGAGGCAACGGATTTTTGAAGTGGTTCAGTTTCACAAGTTGAAACCTACGTCCACTATTCTCGATTAATAATTCTTAGTACCTTCCTACGGATTACAAAAATTATCAACCCACTCGTATAATAACCTATGATTATAACTCAAGGTGAGTATCGCTAAATACTTTATACTAGCTTACGTTAATAAGAAAGTACAATATAACTCACACAGATTCTCGTTATAGAATTGTAAGATTATGTGATGTACTATTATCCAATAACGTATTTCACGCGAGCGATAGACAAAGATTGATGCACGACTCTTTTGAAAAACAAACACTAAAAATAATAAATATTTATCTCAAGGTTTGCTTTAAAACGATTTTGAAAAATTCTCTCAATGAGTGTGTGTGTGTCGTGTACTTCGTGTATCTCATATATTGAGATGGGAAAGAGTATTTATAATAGAAGCATAGGTGATCTAAAACCCTAGTTTAATATTTAAGAAAAATATTTATCTTTAGTATCTTAAAATAATATTTGCTTTATCTTTTAGAAATATCTTTATCTCAAAATATTATTTGCTTTATCTTTTAGAAATATATTTATCTTATAATATCTCAAAATATTGTTGTAAAGATATAGTAGAATCTTAGGTTAGGGTAAACAAGGAAACAAGCCTAGGTTGGCCGAAATCACTATCTCCACGAAACCCTAGGAGCACGCAACCCTAGGGGGCACAATCCTAGGTTTACACGAAACCGTAGGTGGCTCAAACCCTAGGTGGGCTTATTAGGTTAACAACAAATTGAGATAGAATATATTACAAACCCTAGGTAGCATGACAACCAATAAGTTGTATTACTAACCAATAGAATTTCATAAATATATTCTCTATTAAAACTTTTGATAAATATAAAAATACTCTTTCACTTTTGTAAACATTTAAAACATTTTATTTCCAAAATCATGCATCAACAATTATCATCCAAAGTTATAGGCTAAATGTATAACTTTGAACTTAAAATCACTCTAATGGAATAGTTACCGAATGACAACCTATACTATCTAATCTTCACAAAGATCTTCAGTATACAGATCATCTCTTCATCTTGATCACAAAGACCCTCCATCTTGAGTCTTGTGTTATTTGAGGTAGATCTTGTTGGCGTAAGTGTCCTCAACAATAATGCGATCATATAATTAAATCTTAATAATAAGAATACAAAGGGATGATGAATATTATAGTCAACTGGTCAACATAAATCAGTAACGATTGGCTCAATTGAGTTTGACGTTACTGTCGTATGACGGTGGTGATCAGTTGATCCCTTGAGGTCACACCGAAAGGACAATCCCCTAATCATGTACATTAATTAATTGTATAGTGATACAGATTAATTAATCCCTTAAATTGAACCGAGTTTATATTGTAAGTGAGAAATATATCTTATTGTAATATGATTAAATAAGATTCATTCTAGTAACTTAATTGTTATATTAATAAGAATGCATTATGTTTATGAAACATTTGAGATAAGCAAAATTGGTTGATTATAATTACGAATTGTTGTGAATTATATTAACCAAATATGAGATGACCCATTTTATTTACATGTAATTATAAAATGTGACTGAAAAAGTTAAGTCTAATTTATTTGTTATGAAATTGCATTTAAATTGGTTAAATGCACATTTATAAGCTAAAATTACATGTTACATGTCACATGTCACATATGTGACAAATGACAAAATGCAAAAATAAAATGGACACCCATTTTACATGGGTGCACCGGTTTTGTGAGTTTAGTGGGTAGGATTTTAGCTTGTAATTTTGTTCTAATTAAGAATTAGAGCAAATCATTACTACATAAACCTATACACTCAACCTAGGTAGCATGGACACTTCTCCTAACCAGCCGTTCCGTGTAGGACACTGTGTCGGACATACGGACACTATAAACAAGGAATGAGAGATTGAAAGACTAGAAGAGGTTGATTAGAAGATGAGTTTGGGTGGGAAATTTGATTAGATGATGAGTTTGGGTGGGAAATGAGAATAAATTATAGTTAAAGTCAAGTTTTACACTCAATTATTTACATTTAATATCAAATACTAATATAAAAATAAAATTGTATGTTATTTATCACTACAAAACGAACACGGGAAACTGACGGACAAAATCCGTCAGTAAAACCGAAAATCTGTCAGTAATTTCAAGTAAACCGCGTCACTTCAATTGGTAACAAAAAAAAGACTTCTGACGGAATTTCCGTCAGTGATTGGACTCCTGACGGCTTACTGACGGAAATTTCGTTAGGCAATTGAACTGTAAAGTCAAGATTGACTTGACTGTACTGACGGAAAATCCGTCAGTAAAGTCAAGATAATCTTGACTTACTGACGGAAAATCCGTCAGGAAAGTCAAGATTATCTTGACTATACTGACGGAATGTCCGTCAGTAAAGTCAACATAATATTGACTTTACTGACGGATTTTCCGTCAGTACAGTCAAGTCAATCTTGACTTTTCTGACGGATATTCTGTCAGTACTTAATATAGTAGTGGCTGGATACAGCAGCCTGCTGTCCAGCCACAATGCGTTTTTTGCATTGTTTTAAACGTCGAAAATTTCAACAAAACCGGCAATACACAAAATACATTCGTTCACCGCAAAGCGGTAATTCATACTCACATCGACCGCATGGTCGGGAATCAACAAAAGGCATTAAAAATAAATGGGAAGATCGATGGAAATTGGAAAAAGAATTCATTACATAAAAGGTTAAACAAATTCATACAACTTTGTTTTTACATGCTTACAAATTAACCGGGTTCCCTAACTTAGGTAGATGATAAATTACTACCCTAAGGGGATAACGGTAGCTCCTCCAAAACCGTGCCCGTCGTCCGCGTTGTCATCTCTTGGACGTGGAGGAGGGAAGTTGATGCACAAATCCGGGGGAAGAAATTTCATCATAGCCGCTTGCATGGCAGCCATTTGCGCGGCTTGACACTCCATTTGTTGTTGATTGGCCCGTACTTGTGCTTCAAGGGCAAGTCGGGCGGCTCTCTCATGTTCTCGTTCATTCGCAAGTGCATTCAATTGCTTCTTCATTTGAGTATTCTCACTTGCGAATCGAGTGTAATCTGTACGATTGTAGGAGAAAGATGCGCGTGCACTTTTGTTGCAAGGTGGATCATACCACACTTCTTTCCCCTTGTCTCTCATCCCGAAGAGCCTGGACTTCTTATCGAATCCATCCACCGCTTTGTAGAATGCACGGAATTCGTCTGGAGTCTCGCCAGTTAGCGTTGGGTGACTCATCTTCTCGGTGTAAGCTTCCTGAACCAACAAAAAAAAAATTATATAATTAAAAACATTAAGTAATCAAAACAAAACGAAGCTAATAAAGAGTATTAAAATTGGATATAAAAAAAAACTTCTTAGTAATTATTAGACAAACTTACGTTTGTCTTAACAGCTCTAGGATTAACCCACTCGCCCTTCTTGTTTTTTTTTTGTTTTCTCAAACAACTTGTACGGCGTAGGATCAACCTGAAAGTAGTATAAAAACATTAAGTGATATATCGGCAATATTAATCCTTCATAATTAATATGCAATTTGTGAAGTAAAAAATAAAGGACTTACCAATTCTTTAAACGCATCAGCACAACTCTTCCGGCCTAGAGTATGGGTGCCCAAAGGTTTCTCGCCACCTAACCGTCTATTAACCTTGTTTATATTAGACTTCTTGGCGAATTCGGGATCGCTTTCGGGCCTATTTCTAATGTTTTCCCACCAAGTTTCAGGCACCTAATCCGGCCTTTTTTTGTTATACTTGAGGCCATTAACAACTGAGGTAATCCGCCTCGTGACCTGTTTCTGCCATTCGGGCTTCGGGTCGTAGTTCGGATCGACTGAGTTCACATGATTCTATTTCATCATAAACAACTTGTTAGTAATTGCTGAAATTGTATGACTACAAGTTTTGAATGAAAACAATTACTTTTTAGTAATAGATAGAACCGTAATAAAATATACCTGAAAGTAATCCCACATCCGCCTACGCTGGTAGTGCCTCGCTTCACTCCATTTGGTGAAGTATTCTCGGCCTATGGTGCGAATAAAACACCAAGTAACGTATTGCTTGATCGGCTTGTCGTCCCACCTGAAAAAGATACATATTAGAACAAACGCGATAATAAAAGATAATAAAAGTTAGCGTAAAAGTGATAATAAAATAAAGTTGGCGGTAATAAAAGTATTCTATATATTAATAAGACACTTACCATTGGCCTATGTCAGGATTGCGAGACAGAATAATCCACGTACTCTCCTGCTGTGTCGTCGGGATCGTAACCTGCTCTTGCCTCTTGCTCCTGCTCCTGCTCCTGCTCCTGCTCCTGCTCCTGCTCCTGCTCCTTTTCGTGAAAGGCAGCATCCTTCTCGTTCCGCTCATCATCAGCACGATGAGATCGACTAGTGCTACCTATGATTCGTCTGATAAACCCACCTGCCATAAGTAAAAGCTATATACAATGGAAATTGTTAGGTAGTTCAATATATAAAAACCGTGAGCAAAATTTTTGAATTACAATGCAAAGTTTCAAATTTGATTATAATTGTATTATGACAAATAGATTACAATTAACTAGTGACTCTCACTATCAGTATCACTACAAATCAAGAAACTTTCATCATCTGAAAAAAAGTATTCCGACTTCTTCCTCATCTTCCTCATTTTGTACTAGTTGAATTTCTTCATCTTCATCTTCATCATCTTTTTCTTTTTCTTCACCGATGTCCTTGTCATACTCCCCTTCACCCCTTTCAACAACCACTTCATATTCATCCTCACTTTGTGTCTCTTCCACCAAAATTGGTGAAATTGACTGACTATTGACAACCACATCTTCTTGGAAGACATTTTCGTCAACAGGAGCATCAACATGCGATCGTGCCTTGATTTTAAAAACCGCGGACCATTGATTATCTTTATTAGTGGTTGGATAAGGAGCATAACACAGTTGATCCACTTGAAAAGCTGCCACGAATGGGTTATGTCCACGAAGTTTCTTTTTTAAGTTTACATCGACAAGTCCGTATACCTTATGGATACTAACTCCTTGTGAGGAATTATCAAACCAATCACATTTAAACAATATGGCTTTATAAATTCTGTGCTCGGTATAATAAGAAAGCTCAACTACTTCATTAAGGGTTCCGTAGTAGTCCAACCCTTCAGTAGAACTCACACAAACCCCATTGCTTATAGTAGCTTTCGGAACATCAACTCCCTCTTTAAAAGCACGAAATTTATAGCCATTGATAGAATATCTTCTCCATGTCCTCACCCAGTTACTTGGACCCCCTGCTAGAGCTATTATTAAAGGATCCTTCAATCTATAAGCCTATATATCAATAAAACAATATATTAATTATGTTAAGATGTTATATTCTCAATATTAATTATTAGTCAATAAGAAATTGAAATGTGATCTTACTTCATTTCCCAACCATTTCGAAATTTTTTTGCCATGTTTGCTCCAAACATCATCATAAGACGTGACATCAGGATATTTGAGTTTGATGTACGTCTCAAATTCCCTAATAATAAGACGTGACATGTTTTAATTAGTAATGTACGTTTTAACTATAATGAATTAATTTTATTGCGAAAAGTTATTTGTGTAATAATGAATCAACAACATACTTTTCATAAGTCTCTAAAAATTGCCCACAGTTTCTTAGCACATAAAAATGAGCTTCTTCAAACTCTTTTTCATTTAAGTACCTCGTTATACATTTCCCGGTAGTATTTCCCAAGTCATCATTGAACAACTCGGGTATATTTGAATCTAGTTGATTATCGGAATTCACACCAACGTCCAAGTCCTTCGCTTTTGTGTCAATGTGATCTTCAAAATATAGGGAACAAAAATTAGAAATTTCCTCTAACAAAAAAGCGTTGCATATGGAACCCTCGACCCGAGCTTTGTTGCCAACCTTCTTTTTCAAATGATTAAGGAACCTCTCAAATGGATACATCCATTGATATTGGACAGGTCCTCCAACTTTCTCTTCATAAGGTAAGTGAATAGGTAAATGCTCCATGGAATTGAAGAAAGAAGGGGAAATATCATTTCTAACTTGCATAATATCTCCGCAATTCTTGACTCTAGATGTTCCATGGAATCAACTTTAATCGTAGAAGTACACAAGTCTCTAAAAAGTTGGCTTATCTCAGTTATAGCATTCCAAGAATTCGCCGGGAGTAAATGTTTCAATGCAACAGGAAGTAGCCGTTCCATAAAGACATGACAATCATGACTTTTCATGGAATGTAACACCAAATTTCTATGGTCAACACACCCACTCAAATCTGAAGCATAACCATCCGGGAATTTCAAACTAGCAACATATTCGTGATCGGGCCTGTTGCAAGCCCAATACAAAGATAAATTACCCAGACTAGGCTAATAACAAATTAATGTAATTAGGGAAGTAGGGATCGATCCTCAGGGAGATGGTGTTTCCTATAACATGTGAAGTGTCTTGCAATTGGTCTTATCTAACGAATACCTGGGTTTTGGGAATTTAGTTTCTAAACTACTACAAGGCATAAATGAAAACAAAATAAAAACAAATGAAAACAATAAAGAAAGTAATGAAAAGCATCTAGGGAAGTAGGTTCACACATGTAGATTGATATATTGATGAAATTGGATTTGGAACATCCAAATAATTCATTGTGAGTTCGTAAGAATGATGTGTTCATTACAATCATAGATCAGATGGTCTAGCAGGCTTTTTAGGCGATTTACTAGGTCTTAATCTACCATGTCATGCTTTGTCTATTCAATTCGCGTATCTCTACCTTGGAAAAGAATTCCATTTTAGTCGATGATTTCCGGCCAGAAGTCGTTTAACTATCGTTACAATCCAAACATGCATAGACACAACGTTTTAAAGGCACAATTTCTTTTATCCAATTAACATCTTTTAATCAATCTAACATAGCTACCCTACACCCTAGAAAGGTGACTACTCACTCATGACGATATCTAAATCTAAGATGATATTAACATTGAAAACTAGGATAGACATGTTTCAAGACTCTTTATATGGCGATTATAATGACGCTAAATTGATAATCTAGTGAAATGAAATGACGATTATAACAACACTAAAATGAATCTAAGACAATATGTATGGAAAATAACAATCAAATAGAAAACAATAAAGGACATTAAACAAGGGATAAAACAGAAATACCTATATGACGATCAATGAGGATAGTGATAACAATAATAGAAAATCCTTGCACATAATAAACGATCCACCAATTACAACGCTTGAATCACACAAAGGAGATTACAAGGATGAAATTCTTATTGATCTAAGCTAATGGACAGAAATAAACTAAGAACTAAAAATTAAAGAAGAAGAAAATGAGAGAAGAGAGGCTAGTTCCTTCTCCTCCTAATCTAGGTTTTGTAAAGAAATGTAGAAGAGAAGAGAAGAGGATTGTAAGATGGATGATATGATATGAGGGGCTAGAGGATCTATTTATAGTATTAGGGTTTCGTGGAGAAGAGGTCGGGCATTAAACACATAGGACAAAAGTAGGAAGAAGAAGCCGCCATGCTCGAATCAGCACACTTACCCGATCGGTACACACTTACCCGATCGGGTATGTTGTAACAACCCGAAAAGTACCCCATTTTTCCTAGTAAAATTTCTTAAGGATACTTTCCAGCAAGGTTAAGTTTTTAAAATAGAATTTATTGTTTCGAGTCGTATTTTAAAATTCCGAGTTCGTATTTGGAATTTCTGAGAGATTTCATGAAAATCCTGTTTTTAGTCATCTTTGACTTTTCTTGACTTTTAAGTCGTCTTTGACTTTTCTTGACTTTTTGAGTCGTCATTGACTTTTCTTGACTTTTAAGTCGTCATTTACTTTTCTTGACTTTTAAGTCATCTTTGACTTTTCTTGACTTTTAAGTCGACTTTGACTTTCGTTGACTTTTTCCGACTCGCCTTGTCATTTTGAAGACCGAAATTTTATTTAAAAAAATAATATTTTTAATTTATTTTTATTTAGATTTATTAGAATTTATGATAATTTAATAAAATTATTTTGAATTTATTCGGAATTTATAATAATGTTTTACGGTTTAAACCCGGGAATCATTTAACTATTCCGGATCATCGTAAATCCCGAAACAAAACCCGAACTAACCGACTTTGGCATGAGTCACACGCCCCATGTCATCTTTTTTCCACTCACTTTGGATATTTTCATTATTTTGATTAATCTAATAATAATATCTTAGATATTTATTACTTTATCGATCCGTTAACGAAAATTACGCAAATCGTTTACAAAACAGACCCGATTATCACCAAACCACACGGCTCTTCTTCCTCTCTTAGAGCTTGATATTTTTCTTTCTTTTGATTACAATAACATAATATCTAGATATTTTATTTAATTAACTTAATATCTAATTAATTACCTTATTATAATGATAAAACCCGAGTCA